>PVKS010021684.1:13146-26651 GCA_004027875.1 Aplodontia rufa | reverse complement strand
TTGCTCTCAAGGTTCATTTGGATTGTTGTTAGGTGGCTTTGCACCCTAGGAAGCTAAATAGCCTGGCACTTCATCCTGCATTGGCCTGGTGTTTGCTGCCTGGGTGGATACAGAGAAGGAAGCCACCCGCCATGGGAGTGGGAGGGCAGGAGGGACTGGTCTAAGGACAGTTCATGGGAGATCATTACCCATTTGTTAATTAGAGCAGCCCCTGAGTAGTAGTTAGAGGTAAACAAAGTAAATCCATCTTTTTCTACTTTCTCTGAGATCAGATTGTATTCTTAAATCCAGGAAGGTGTTGTTAATCTCAGCACTGGCGCTGGTGAGAATCCCCTCAGGGCTCTCGAGTCTGGTCGTCTCTTTAGTTTCCAACACTGTTGCCAATTTTCATTCTTTCGAAGTTCTTCATTGGTATTAAAAATGGAAATTGGAAGAAGGGCATATTAGCCGCTCTGATTTGTCCTGATACCAACCAAGACGTCCTACCAATTATTTTTCAGTAATTAATAGGAAAATTATATTAAGAATACGATTTGATGTTTTTTATAATATTACTTTTTCTTGAGAGGTTTACTTTAATTTAATATACCTCCTTAATAAAATGAATAACAATGAAAAAGTATCTCTCTACTCTGTATCAAATTAATTTACACATTTCCTCACCAAGTTTAGTCAAAATTTTGTAATTTCCATGCCCAAACTCATTACTCACGGTAATGTTTGTGTGTCAAAGGGCTATTCAAGAAGCATGTGATTCTCGAAAATCCAATATTACCCCACACAACAATGAAGAAAACAAGTTCTGCAAGAAAGTTCACTAGTGTAGCACATGAAAATGTGCCTTCTGTGATTGGATCGGAATCAAATCTTGTCTCCTGCATTTATTATTTATACGACCCTGGGAAAGTTACTTAAAACCTTTCAAGCATTAATTTTCTCATGTGTAAAATGTAACAGTAGTACCTATCTTGTAAGCACTGGCATGAAAATTTAGTGGAAGAATGTGTTTAAAGCACTCAGCACAGGGCTTAGAATATGGTCAGAGCTCAGTAACCGGAAGTGAAGATGCTAACCAAGATGCCAAGAGGCTTACAAAGGGTGTTTTTTATTTTTCCCCAAAATTTCTCCTAAGAAATTATTGCCATGACTATTTCCTTTCTAAAAATTTGATACCGTCTTCTAGGGTGTGTCTTTTATAACAGGTGGTCAGAAACTAATGGTAAAAGAAGTATGGAATGTAATAGCATTTCATTTATTTATGGGAAGTGTTTTACTGCCCCACCCTTCAACAAGTAGGAAAATGAAGGTCAAAAACTGGAACCTCTATAAACGGACAGAGCTGTGACCTCAGTGTCTAAAACTGTAGACTGTTAGGAGATGTTTTTAGCATATTGGAAACTAGTCACTGATTTGTGTCTCCTTGTCCTGTTTTTTTTTTTTAAATAAAACTAATCTATAAAATGTGAAATTTGGGATAAACTTAAACTGAATACTGAAATCCACCACTGGCAATGGTGGATTTATATGTCCTTAAGAGTGTGGAGAAAAATGATTGACACTGCTCAATAGAGACGTTTGCTATTATAATAGAGATATTTGTTTATGGAGCTGTAAAAATAAGCTACGTGAATGCAAACATAAGACATTCAATGGGACATGGAGGCCGTGCATACATTTTAGGATGGAGACAATTATGCCTAGTTGTTAGGAGATGGGATTCAGGTGTTGATCTGCCTGAGTTCCAAACCAAATTTTATCACCTGCTCAGCCAGTGATCTTGAAAATCACTTGGCCACTCCATGCCAAGGTTGAGTCTGTCTCATGGTGTTGAGAATTAAATGAGGTAATGCATGTGAAGTATTTACAATAGGGCATAATAAATGCCCTATCCATGCCAGCTACCATGATTAAAACCAGCGTGGCCAAAACTAAGGACAAAAATCGTTCCGATTTGGTTGTTTCACTGGTTTGGAGGTAGGCTTCTGTCATTAAATGGTCAATGGTGAGCAAAATGGTTCTTTTTCTTTACTTAGCTCCTCATCTCCTTCTTTGCCATAGGCATTAGTATATGCTGGGTGCGGGGTGGGCATGGTGCAGTAGTGACCCTTGAACTGTTCCAGCATTACCTGCCTGAAAGAAGCTAAGGAGCTCTGCTCTGCTCCTATCAATCAGTCTGGAGCCCAGACACTTGCTGTAATAAAACCACCCATGGTACCTCAGTTCACCTAATACCAGGGCATTTCATGCACTTGCATGATTATTGAAAGATCACTTCCCATAATCATCAGCAGTCATTCAAAGTTTTAAATTTCACAAATGGAATCAATAGCCTGTTGAAGATAGTGTTGCTTAGATAGCTAAACTATACCATCTGCTTTAACTAGAAAAAAGAAGATTCATAGATAACAGATGCACTATATCTTTTTCTTTTTGTAGTATGCAGTTCATAATGAGTAGGCTGTGTGACTTAGCTGTGTGAACACTGTTGTTTTTCTAAAACGAGGCTCTCACATGGCAGAGAACAGTATAGCATGTCTTAGAAATTAAAGTTGTAGCTACCCCACTGTGTTTCATAAAGGGAGCACTTGCCAGCAGGAAGAATGGAGAGGAGAATTCATGTTCCGTTGTATCTTCATAACATTCTTGCTATCTGTATCTTGGGGTTTAGTCTTGTATCTGTGGTAATATTCTTTCCCTGTCTACAGAGTCAGGATCTATATTTTGCAATAAAAGGGGTTTTGTTGCCTCTTTTGACACTTCTAACAATCCAGTCACATAAATACTTTTATCCACATTCTGCTAATAAGAAAACGAGGTTCACCCGGGCACAGTAATGCACGCCTGCCATATCAGTGGCTTGGGAGGCTAAGACAGGAGGATCACAAGTTCCATACCAGCCTCAGCAACTTGGTGAGGTCCTAAGCAACTTAGTGAGACCCTGTCTCAAAATAAACGATTAAAAGTGCTAGGAACGTTAAATTGCCCCTGGGTTGGAGCCCCCGTATCACCTCCCAAAATGTCTCATGCTTATTTAGCCAGTAATTTGCCCTTCAAGGCTTTGCTCTCAAAGACAATGCTGTATGAATATGAGAGAGTAATTCGTTCAGAATTGGTAAGAAGAGAGGTCTACTTTCTAGTGCCTTGACTGTATGGAAATAAAACTTTGGGACAGTTTATTGTATAAAAAAATCATGCAATATTTATGGTACTTGTAGCATTGCCTAAAAATGATGCATACATACATGAGTGTATATAGAGACACAGACAGAAGTTAGAAGCTAACACATATTATAATAGAGCAGTAATGAATCCTCTAACCATTTTACAGGTTGAGACAATCACTATTTATTCTATGGAATAATAGTGATCACACAGTTGATATTGCTGAAACCGTGCTATAAACATGCAACACATGCTTTTTGTCCAACCCACTTTGATACATATACACTTGAAGAAGAAATTGTATCATATGCTAAAACATGTGTTCAGGGTAGTTATATCCCTATATATTAGGGGACTGGTTGTAAGAAGTTATAAATATAATTTTTTTTAACTGCTAGGGTTTTAACCCAGGGCCTAATGTTAGACAAATGCTGAACCACTGAATTACATTCCCAGGACTTTTTCTTTTATTTTATGTTGGCATCTCACTAAGTCACCCTGTCTGGCCTCTAACTTGCAATCCTCCTGTCTCAGCCTCCCAAGTAGCTGGGAATACAAGCCTATGTCACCAGGCCCAGCTTGATTAGTACATTTTAAAAGTAGAATTGCAACATATGATAGGTGGGTTTTTAAAAAATTATTTATTAATGAGTTGAGTTATTGTACAGTCATAAATGCATACAAAGTATCATGTGTTAGGCATATGTTCTTAAAACAGAATTACCCCCACATCACCCATCCCCCTGTCATCCCCCTGTCTCTTGACTCTTCTACATTTCACCCCTACAAGCAATATAAAAGCTTAAAAAAATAGCTTAGATTGTGAATTTTCCAGAATTAAATGATAGCACAAGTTTTATTGGATTCTCAGGGAGGTAAAGAGTATGCTACATTGTTGATTGTCTCCCTAGATGATAGGTAGGGTTTTTTGGCCCATACTAACATCATGATGATTCTACCTACAAAGTATTTTTTTTCCAGTGAATAATTAGTCAGATTATTCACAACCTTTTTGGGATTCAAAAGTCACCTCATTAAATTTCCTTATTTCAAAGTAAAGGAAAAATGAAATGAATGAATTATATACAAATAAACTCTATAGTTAATGGAAAAGCATCCTTTGTTTAACTGTGTCTAATATTTTGGGGTACCCCAGGGACCTCTGTTTTTAAGGATGAGTGATTATACAGTAGTATATAACCTGAATTTTTCGATGTTCTCTCCACCCTTTCATTCTTGCCTTTTTGAGTTGAATGAATTTTGTTTTGATTTTCTGTAGTCCAGAGGGGGAAAAATTGTTTTTAATTGTTACCCTAAAAATTTAACACACAAATTTTACTTGGTTAAATGTAATCGATAGCTTTGTCCTCTTCCCAGATCATACAAAACTTAACAATGCTTTCATTCTAAGTTCCCTTCCTTGCTGTTCTTATCCAGGATTTTAAATGTTTGCTTTTGTTAAGCTCACAATGTAGACAGCATCATCACGTTCTTCTCAGTCTGTTTACATTCTCTCATATTTACCACTTTCTTTGTATATTGTCCCTAATCACATTCAAGGATTTTGGGATCAAAACCTGGTTCCAGGCATTTGGGATGGGCTGACGGTCTCCAGGAGGTACAGGTAGCTAGTTAAGTGCCTTAGGAAGTAAATGAGAGGAGAGGCTCCTGAGATAGGTGCCTTACCCTCAACCTCCACCTCCCTGCAGTGCCATCCCTGATACTAAACTAAGGACTAGAGGCAATTCGTCCCTGAGGATCGTCCCTGAGGATTGGAGGCATGACTGAGTATCACCCCCTCCACTCTCTCCAGTTACTGGGGCCACAAAAGCTTATAGGATACTGAAGTTAAATATACTGAATTTAAAGACTCTTTTTTTCTGAGATTGTGTCCTTCCCTTTTTTTTTTTTTTTTGCTGTTAAAATTGGCTTTATTTTAGAAAACGTTGGTGATAGAAGTTGAAGTTTGTTTTGTTTGACTTTAAATTAAATTTGGTTTTAGTATTTCCTTACTTGGCAAATACAAGGTTACAAAGCACAACCCAGAGTTCTTGCAATTTCACTAGTCCTTGAAATCCCAAATGATTGTTAAAAGTAACTAGCTGTGAGTTTGGGATGTGGACTTTATGTTACGTGAAAGCACCTCTTTTTGGTTCAGACTGGGCACATTTCCCCTGGTGCCAACCATGTTTAGGAATCTTATGTACTTAGTTGAAGAATATCAGATTATCAGGTAATCCTTAGTACTCTCCTGATAATGAGAACTGTGCTCAACCATTTCCGTAAGGCTATACTAATTATACTATACTAACGAAATGGCTGGGCTAATTCATGCTTTCCTCATATATATCTGGTAGTGTTTATTCTCCCAGTTCTTAAAAAGTACTGAAAGTGACACGACCCAGTATTTTCCCAGTGACTTGCTATGTACCTTACTCATTTGTAAAAGAACAGGGTTGGACTAAGTGGTCTCCAAATCTTTCTCTTCAACAGTGTAGAGTGTAACTGCAGTTGTATATAAGCTTTCAAAAAAAATCTTAAAGAGCTTTGTTTCACATGTATTTGTATTAAATCTATGATCCACTTGGATTTGGGAGAAATTAAAGTTGGCAATGTAGGCTAATCTTTAAGAGGCATGCTGGATCTGTAACATGGGTGCTGCCGTTTTGCCAGACGCTCTTTCTTGGTCTTCTTGTTAAGTGATCAGTATGACATCATCACAGAATGATTGGGGTTCGCATTTCTCAGGAGCAAAGAATGGTGATGTTTAAATACGGCCATGGTTTTTATTGCAAAAGTTCACAGGGTTCATTTATTTTTATATCATCATATACTTGACACTGAATTTGTATGTGAAGTATTCAATCATTGTTATAATGCAGACAAATGATGATATACACCAACCAGTTTTTGGAGACTTTGAATTCATGACAACGTTGTTAATAGGCAGGCTTGTTATTTTCGACACATATATGGAAAGGTAATATTAAAATAACTCATGCCCATTTAAGAAAGGAAATTAATATTTCCTAAAAAATTTATTTTCTAGTGAAGGAAGCCCGTCCCCCAGAGTGGAGCTGCTGCATAACATCGACCCGAAGTTTGTAGACTTTTCACCATGTGAGTACCCAGTTCATTGCTGCTATAGTAAGTCTCTTGACTCAAAAGATGGTTTTATTACCTACTGTCTGTCTAGTCTAGTTTGCTCTTTGCCAGTCTGCACTGCTGTAAAGGTAAACAGTTCTTTAGACACAGGGTCCACTAATCTCACTGTGGCTTTGACACCAGAGAGCAGTATGTTGCCAGAGGAGCACCGGGGAATGAATAAGAAAGGTGAATTGTATGCTGTTTACTGACCTTCATGTCACAGTTTTCCCATCTACAAAAGGAAAACCCATGGGAACTCTGAAGCCCCTTCTCACCGTAGTAGTTCTGTTCTTGCCTGAGAGTTCCAGAACCTTCTTCTAGAAAATACCTCATCAAATAAGTCACCATGGAGCCCCAGGGTGGTGTGAGCCGCCATCTTGTCTGATGAGGTTGGCTGGGAGCTGCCCACCCCTGCTGACTCTCACAGGATTGATTTTCCCAGCAGCCCTAGGGGTCATTCATCTTGAATCTGCCTGCTGCCTAAGTTAATCTGTAAGGGCAAGGGACATTTAGTTCTTTCAGAGGCAACAAATTATCATGGTCCTGTATAAATACCATGCTGGTGGCCCTCATCCCCTAGTGTAGTGAGTTTGGTCATGGAAGACCTTAACAATTAGGTCTTTTGCCCAGATTTCATTGTGATGCTCATATTGAGACTGTTTTCAGAAACCAGCACCCTCACATTCCCTGTGTTCACTGGATGCTCACTTCCCTTCTTTCTAGAAACAATGCCACCCTTATTCAGCTCTCCTTGCCTCTTTGCCCTCTCTGATCTGTTGCTACAAAATACCCCTGCTCAGAGATTCCTGCTCAGACTTGCCCCACAGCATTGTAAATGTGTCACTGGGCACGCAGGGCCCAGCTCGCCTGGCCAGCAGTACTCTGTGCACTTCTTGACCCGTTCTTGCCGAGCTTGGCACTGTCTGCCATTCCCAAGCATGCAGACCATCACACTTGTGTCTTGAATACTCGTTCCCCAGCTTGAAATGCCTTTTCCTGCCTCCCCACGATTTCTCAAAACCCATCCAACATCCCTCTCTCTGAGTACTTTCCAGAAGCCCCCTAGGGATAATCGTTCCTTCCTCTCTGCATCCCTTTGTATATGTCTCTGAATGGTATCCACCATATTTTTATGTTTGGGTGTTTCCCACTAAGCTGGGCACTCCTGGAAGCCAGGGCCTGTGGCTAACTTACCTTTTTATCCTCTTCATTAACACAAATCCCTAGTACTGGTAGGCACTCAGTAACGATTACTTGATAACTGACTGGACAATTGGAGGGGAGTTGGGATCAATAAAGACCAAAGTGGACACATTAACCCTGGAAAGGAAAAGCCCAAGACAGGCAAGAAGTTTCTCTCTTTCCTCCCTTCCTCCCTTCCTTCCTTCTTTGTGCTGGAGATAGATCCCAGGGAATAGCCCATGCTAAACAAGTGCTCTACCACTAAGCTATAACCCCATCCCAAGAAAATTCTGCTCCTTTTGGATTAAACTTAGGTTTAATGGTTGGACCCCTGAGGACTGTAAGAACAATCTAGATCTGTCCTGTCCAGGGTGGTAGCCATTGGCCACATATGGCTATTAAGCATTTGAAGTGCAGGTAGTTATGGATTGACATGTGCCATAATCATAAAAAACACATTGGATTTTGAAGACTTTATATATGCATACTTACGTATTATGCTTAATATGTATAACTTGTTGAAATGACAATGCTTTGGATACATGAAGTTAAATGTTTACTGTTTCTTTTTCCTTTTTCCTTTGAAATGTAACTAATAGAAAACTCAAATTACATATGTGACTTACAGTATATTTCCATTGGTCTAAAAGGATTGTTCTTTTTCTTTCCACATTTTTATCGTGCATTATAGTTGTACATAATGATGGTAATTTTGTTGCATTTTCACACGTGCACACAATATAACAACATATTTTAGCCTGTATCCCTCCCCAGCACTTCCCTCCTCCCTCCCTGTGTCCCTTTCCCCTACTGATTACTTTTGCTTTTTATGAGATCCCCGCCCCCATCTTTCTTTTCTTTTTTTCTCTCTAGCTTTCACATATGAGAGAAAACATGTGACCCTTGACCTTCTGAGTTTGACTGATTTTGCTTAACATAATGGTCTCAAGTTCCATCCATTCTTCTGCAAATGATATAATTTCATTTTTCTTTATAGCTGAATAAAACTCCATTGTGTATATATGTCACATTTTCTTTATCCATTCATCCACTAATAGGCACTTAGGCTGGTTCCATAGTTTGGCTACGGTGAATTGTGCTGCTGTACACATGGGTATGCATGTATCACTATGGTAAGATGACTTTAATCCTTCAGGGTAAATACTGAGAAGTGGTGCATGCAGCTGAATCGTATGGTGGTTCCATGCCTAGACTTTTGAGGAGCCTCCACACTTATTTCCATAGTGGTTGTACTAATTTACAAACCCACCAACAATGTAAAAGTGTTCCTTTTCCTCCTCAGACTGCCAATCTGACTACTGTGAGATGAAATCTCATCGTAGCTTTGATTTTCATTTCCCTAATTGCTAATAATGTTGAACATCTTTTCATCTTTCTTGACCATTGGTATTTCTTCTTTTAAGAAGCGTCTATTCAGACTGGGATGGTGGCTTGGAGGTTACAATGCTTGCCTGTCATGAGAGAGGATGTGGGTTGGAACCCCAGGACCATGTACAAAATGATATGTTGGAGCAACAAAAGTCACATGAAAAGCTAAATAAAACTGATTCTCTCTCCTCACTATCCCTCTCTCTTTAAAAAAAAAAATCTGTACAATTCATTTGCACATCTATTAATTAGGTTATTTGGGTTTTTTGGTGTTACCTTTTTTTTTGAGTCCTTTATATACTCTAGGTATTGATCCTCACAAAAGAGTAGCTGTTTCCTTTACTGTGCAGCAGCTTTACAATTTGATGCCTTGAAGTTTAAATTATTAACTCTTGGGTTCGTTTCCTGAGTTTTAAGGGTCATATTGAGAACATCTGTACCTGTGTCTATATGTTGGGATGTTTACCCTATGTTTTCTGAAGGAGTGCCATAGTTTATGGTATAGTTCCTAGGTCTTTGATTAGAAGGACTGTTTTTGAAGGTGCTAAGAAATGGTTCATCAGCTGTGTATGAGAATCACAGAGCTGTGATTAGTAACCTCAGCAATGATTGCTAAACTTTCTCTGCCTCTCACAGCTAAGAGACAAAGTACATTCCAGACATATCAAAAGGTCAGTTAGAGGAGAATAGTGGGAAGGCAGGAATGGTTTTTTAAAACTTCTGCGTAATTTCATGGACCCAGCATAACCTAGGTCCAGGGCATGCGCAGAATGTGCTGCTCACATTATAAAGGCTGTCAGCTGTCCTCACCTGCTCAGTGCCAGCTGCCAACAGATAGCCCGGAGTCTCCACCTCACTGGGCTCTATTGTGGTTTGGCATTACAAGTGGCAACTTGAGAACGGTATTCCAACATGGCCCTTGTGGCACTGCTTGCAGCAAGGTTCTTAATGTAACCTGCTGTGGTTTTTGCTGTTTTCCCTAAAAATACTCCTAGAAAAATATTAGCACAGGCAAAAGGTTCCTTCACTATACAAGTTGGTAAGGGCATGGAAATCAGAATAGACAATTGTCTTAGTTTTGCCCCCCATGGACTATAAGGATGTTCACTTTTCTTGGGCTCACTTTCCTACGTAGTATTTGGTGGGCTCGCTCAGACCCATTATTGCTGTAGTTCAGGGATGTTTTCTGGCCTTCTGCTCCATCCACCATCTCTGGAGCCTTATTCATGTTGGCCTTCTCTATCAGGTTGGGGCACCTGTTTTGATTCCTGCATTTAATGAGGGACATTGTTGGGCCCTTGCATCACTGTAGAACCACCTTCCCTGTTGGTTCATGTGAACAGGGTGTCCTCTGTAGTTGGTGCCTTAATGAGCAAACTGTAGCCTCTTTCTCCTGCAGGGCCACGCTGTGGGCCTCTTCTGCTCAGTTTTTATATTTACTTCAATTTAATGTTACACAGAAGTAGGAAAAAATAGAGTTATTTTGGGGGGGCTTGCTGTTTTTAGGATGATGCTATAAGCCAACTTCTTTCTCTTTGCAATTACTATTTTTTTTTTGGAAAATTAAATCCAGCCATAAGAAAATATGTACTTATAGGATAGCCAAGTCTGGAAATGTAATTTATAAACTACATGCTATGAATATGTTCTAGGAGGTTTTGTGGAGTGAAATCAGAAAGCAGCCAGTCTCGGGTATAAATTAAGGATTAACATCTGAGTCATCAGAGAAACGTGTGTGGTTTCTCTCCCCAGCACTTCCTAGATTGATTGTGCAAACTTATGGGGGAAGAGGATGGAGTTTCACCTCCACCTGCCCAAAAGTCACTTCAGTAGTTTCTTTATGAAGACTGAATTAAATGAGCTCTAAGGTTCCATCCAGCTTCAGTTTCTGTGGGTCACTATGATAGGACCTCAAAAGAACAAATCTACTTGCTCAGTTTCTCTCCTTTTACACCGGGCTAGAAAGGATGCTCTCATTAATAAAGTAGTGATGCTGCCACAGGTGTAGTCATAAGCAGCTGAATACAAGAGAAAATGTTAAAAAAACATCACAGGCATTAGATTAATTTCAATTATTACATGATTTCATTAATCATTACTTCCTGCCTAGCTTTCTGATTCCTATTCTCAAACATCACCACAGTGATCCACTTTTTCAAGTCCTCTCCTTTTTTTTGTTTTGTTTTGTGTTTCGGTACTGGGGATTGAACCCAGGAGCACTTTACCACTGAGCTACATCCTCAGACCTTTTCTTTTATTTTTAATTGTGAGACAGGATCTTGCTAAGTTGCTGAGGCTGGACTAGAACTTGTGATCCCCCAGTCTCAGCCTCCTGCTGCTGGGATTACAGGTATGCCACCATACCCAGCTTCCTCTCTCCCTTTAATGGGTCTTCTCGAGGAATTGTGGACCGATGTCTCCTCCAATCATGGTCATATGAATAGGCGTTTGATGTTTCCCAGGGAAGCCTGCCTCTAACTAGCACCAGTTTCCCTCAGGGGTGGCCTCTTGAATTTCAGCAGCTACTGCACCGCACCCCTCTTATTCACAATATAGGACACAACCAAGACCCTTCCTGCTGGTGGAGTTAGGGTTCTTTTTCATGGTCACATACACTTGGTAGGTTTTTTTTTTTTTTTAATGGAGAGAGAGAGAGAGAGAAAGAGAATCATCTGCCCTTTGTTTCTTTGACACTTGGTTGTATATGTGGTGCTTGGGTTCAAACTCAGGTCTTCACACATGCCAGGCAAGCACTCCAACTGCTGAGCCACTGCTCCAGCCCCCTTGGTAGGTTTTGACTTGACTACTAATAATAAAAATACTCAAGACTAGCATAGAAGATTGGTGTACATACACATACACAACAGAAGTCATAAGATGTTTCATAGACCAGGACATTTATAGTTCTACAATAGAGCATAAACAAGATCTCAAAAAAATACATAGATTATAGATTACAACCATTAGGATGACTACTATCAGAGAGAGAGAGAGAGAAAGTGGGAGAGGTGTTGATGTTGCTGACTCTTACAGTTTGGGTCTTTAATGTCTCCCAAAAAGCTTATGTTTTGAAAGCATGATTCCAAGTGCAGAAAGAAGGTGGGGTTTTTAGACATGGATGCAATCTCATCTATGAATTAATCCATTTGGTGGATTAATAATTGGAATGGACTATTATGATAACTACACAGGTGGGGCATAGCTGGAGGAAGTAGGTAACTAGGGGCATCCCCTAGGGATTACATCTTGTCCCTGGCTCCTGGCTTTTTCTTCCTCTGCTTCCTGGCTGCCATGGGCTGACAGCTTGCTCCACCATGACCTTGTGCCATGATGTGCCTCACCCAGGCCCAAAGCAATGGAGTTAGACAACTGTGGGCTGCACTTCTGAAACTGGGAGCCCGAAATGAACTTTTCCTTCTCCAAGTTATTCTTGTCAGGTGTTTTGGTCACTGCAACAAAAAGATAACACAATGACACTGTGAAAAAAATAGAACCCATGTGAACTGTTGGTGGGAATATAAAATGGAATAGCTGCTATGGAAAACAGTTCCTCAAAAAGTTATAAATAAGATTATAATAGATCAAGCAATTCTACTTCTGGGCATTATCAAAAGAATTGAGATCAAGAGATTGAACACATGTTTTCCCACATTTTTAAAATTGGTCCATTATAGTTGTAGATGTTAAGGGGATTGAACAGATATTTTTATACCCATGCTCATAGTAGCATCATTTATAATAGCAAAAAAGTAGAAGCAACCCAAGTGTCCTTTGAATGGATAGGGGCAGGGATGTAGCTCAACAAAGTGCTTGCCTAGCAGGTACAAGCCCTGGGTTCAAACTCCATAAAAGGAAAGGAAGGAAGGGAGGGAGAGAGAAAAAGAACAGATAAGCAAAATGTGAGAAACTGCACTGGAATGTTATTCTGTTTCTAAAAGGAAGGGAATCTAGGTACATGCTACAACATGGATGAACCTTAAGGGTAGCATGCTAAGTGAAATAAGCCAGTCACAAAGGGCAAATGCTGTATGATTCCACTGATATGAGATACCTATAGTAGTCAGATTCATCGAAAGTGGCTGGTTACCAGTGGCTGAGGGGAGAAGGGAATGGAGAATTATTTTTTAATAGGTATAGAATTTTAGTTTTGAGAGATGAAAAGAATTCTAGAGATGGATGGTGGCGATGGCAGCACACCAGTGAGGATGCATTTAATGCCACAGAATTGTATCATTAAAAAGAGTTAAAATTGGGGCTGGAGCGGTGGCTCAGCGGTTTCGGTGTTTGCCTGGCAAGCACGAGGACCCGGGTTCAAACCCCAGCACCATGTACACAACTAAGTGTTGGAGCAACTAAAGCCATGTGAAAAACTAAATAAAGTTGTTTCTCTCTTTCTCTGTCTCTTTCACTGTCCCTCCCTCTTTATAAAAAAAAAAAGTTAAAATGGCAAATTTTGTTTTTGTATCTTACCACCTTTTTAAAAATAAAAAATAAGTAAAACTTTTTTTTTCTTTTTTTTTTTCTTCAGGGCTGAGGACTGAACTCAGGGCTTTGCGCATGCTAGGCAAGCGCTCTGCCACTGAGCTAAATTCCCAACCCCCTAAGTAAAACTTTTAAAATAAGAA
>PVKS010021684.1:0-13046 GCA_004027875.1 Aplodontia rufa | reverse complement strand
AGTTAAAATGGCAAATTTTGTTTTTGTATCTTACCACCTTTTTAAAAATAAAAAATAAGTAAAACTTTTTTTTTCTTTTTTTTTTTCTTCAGGGCTGAGGACTGAACTCAGGGCTTTGCGCATGCTAGGCAAGCGCTCTGCCACTGAGCTAAATTCCCAACCCCCTAAGTAAAACTTTTAAAATAAGAAAGGTTGGGCCTGAGTCTTTGCATTACTGCCCTACAACTGGAGCATAGCACAGGACCCAGCATCATAGTAAATTTCCAATGAATACTTGTTTATGAGTATGAAAAGACTAACTGGCCGAAGTCACTGTTGTATCATCTCATGGCCTGTCTAGAATCTAAAAATGCCTCCGTTATGGAAGTTCACCCTCTCCTCTTAAACCCTGAACCTACATTCCACATTTTGGGCCTAAATAAAAGTAACCTTGAAGACACCCGTTGCTTTGCCATCTGTGATTAATACGATCGTATACAGATGTTTGAAAATATTCATCTATTTATACAGTCCTACCCTTATCATCCCCTGCATTGAAAATAGCCGAAGAGAGGTGGCTTGGGATTTTCCCTACCCACTTCATTCTTTTCCCCTAGAGCTCCTTGATAGGCTAAGAGTGGTTTAGAAAACTGGCCTCTGTGGGGCTCAGCTTGACTTCCCTCTGCGTCTGGACTCTACCTCTTCTGTTGACTCCTTTTATGTTCAGTTCGTTCCTCCCTGCCTCGGAAGGTCCCTTTCATTGTTTCATTGATCACTGGTCCTCTCAGAGCCCCACATCTGACTCTGCTTTCATCCCCTGCCAGCCCCATGGCCTGTGTGAGGTGTGTGGGCTGTAATTGCTTTCCTGTGTCCTTTGAGGGACATTTCTGTTCATTTTTGTAATCTTGGACGTTATTTTACTTTTGATTCAAACAGTATTTTTTTCTTTTCTCTCCCAAGAAAAATCCTCAAAATCATGTTTTCTTTTGTGGATTAGTCCATTTTCTGTAGGTCTAACAAAACACTGTAGGCTGGGTACTTCATAAAGAAAAGACGTTCACTTAGCTCAGTTCTGGAAGCAGAAAGTCCAGCTGCTCCCATCTAGTCAGCACAGGGACCAGGTGGATGGCATCACAGTGGGACGGCATGTGTAAGAGACTGCATGGCAGGACAGGAAGCTGGGAGGGGCCTGTGAAGGGCTACTATAACAACAACTGTTGAGGAACTAACTCAGGGGCCCAGAAAATGACTGCAGTGCCCTCATCTACCTAACCAAGTCCCAACAAGGCTTCACGTCTTAAAGGTCCCACCACCTCAACACCACCACAGGAAGGACAAGGCCTCTAACACATGAATCCTTGAGGGACAAACCACAATCAAACCTTACCTTGTGCCTTGTAGCTTTACATCTTTGTATCTTGTATCTGCCCCCAGGAGGCCTGGATTCAGCTCTGCAGAGGTCCCAGGGTGCTCCACTGGAAAATGCCATGTTTTTTGGTGGGGCAGGGCAGGGCAGCCAGCAAGGCTCAGACCACAGGAGAATCACTTCAGAGGCATCCTTTTGCCTTAGAGAAAATATATACCACCTGCCTCAGGCACCAGGTTGATCTTGGGTGTTCTGAGGTAATGATCCAGCCCCATTTGGGACCACCACTCACCTTGGAAATCAGACAGGGCATTCTGTGATCACCAGAATTCTTTCACAGTCCAGTTGTGTAAACGTGCGTGTACACTTAGCACATGCAAGACACTCCCGTTCTTCTGGGAGAAGCTCGATTACAGACGAAGGGCGCTGACGGAGAGAGCACTTTGCACACCACCCAAGGCTCAGTCTTCAAAGGCAGTCGGTACAGCTCTGTTCCCACTCTTCTAAAGGCCTCTTCTCGTTAAACTTGGTAATGAGAGGTTGTCTCTGCTCATGATTACAGGGTAAAAGAGCACTCTCCCTACCTCTGTGGTACACTTGCCAGATCTCCTCGGGAGCTGAGACTCATCCAGGTTCAAATGCTTGGAGCTGCTCTGTTTCCTCTTCAGAGCAACATTCAAATCCATCTCCTAGTGTTACGCTGCCTTTTCTGATTATTTCTCCCTAAATGCTGATGCCCCTGATGTTCCAGGTGCTGTTTTATGTCCCACAGATCAATGAGGGTATAAGTTCTGTTAGAAACTGGCCTGGAAGAGGCATCGCCACAGCCTCTGCCATCCCTGTCTGAAGCCTGTCGGGGTTCCCAGCCGCCCAGAGTCAAGTGCAGACTCCCAGCCTGGCCCCTTCGACCTTGGTCATTCAGCCAAAACCACCACTTCAGTTGCCCTCCTCTTGTTTGTTCTCTGCTCTTCTTTAGGGCCCAGTTGCTGCCCCTACTCCAGGAAGTCTTTCTGATCTTTTCAGCCTTTCGTCCCTTGAGTTTCTCTGGAGCCTCCAGGGACACTGAGCTTCTGTTACCTCCCACTGCAGTTACCTGCATTCATGCTTCCCCTTCCAGAGCTGTGAGCTCCAAGGGGCCAGACTCCATCCAGCTCTCTCAGTGCCTTATGTAGAGGACACCGTACGTACTGAAAGAATGCATGCCAGCGAGTTAGTAATTATCAACTCATTTGGATAGAATAAACCTAGCAAGAGTAATAATAGTGTTATATTATTTTCAAGTTATTTTCATTTCTTTCTGGGCATATTTGGGAAGTAGCAACTCAGACAGAATTCCATTTTTCAGCCTGAAATTATATATTGACAGGACAGAAAGAATTAGATGGGATGTGCAAGGTTACCAGCTACACATTGCTGCTCACTGCACAGAATATCAGAGCTGAAGGCACCTGGGCAGTCAGCCCTTCTACCTTCCCCATGACCCTGATGAAGAAACTGAGGCACCAGGTCCCCATTGCTATTAAACATGGAAGCTGGAACTCGGGGCTTTCCAGGTCCAGCCTATCACATTTGTCCCACCCTGCTGATTCCAGGGGTCTCTTTGCTTTATGTCCTTGTTTGATGGGAAGAAGGCACCAGACCTCAGTGACAATCATCTTGTCCCAATGGGGCATGATATGTTTAAATGAGGCTGGAAAAACAGGTTTGGTAGTAATGCCAGCCTTGCTGGTTTCCCATGTCATCTGACTCTGCAGATGGTGGCAGCTTCTGTTTATAAAAGCTGGTCCTGGGAATTCTGCCTGTGCCTTGTACTGATTGCATTGGAGATAGAGGAACAGCGGTTGGGGACTGCTAGTGTCACTGTATGCAACAGACGGAAGTTTGTGGAATCAAAAGGAACTGGGTCGAATCCCAACTTAGACTTATTTCCTGAGATCCTGTGGATGAGGTCTTCCAGTCTTCTGTTTCATCCCTGTGAACTGGAGACAGTTAAAGCAAGCTCCTGTAAATATGTCCATCTGTCATGAACAGCAATTACATTCCAGCTGTTGGGACTGGGGAGGACCAGGGAGGCTGTACTTCTTACTTTATGCATTTCTCAGTTGTAAATTTTGGTGATGAGCCCATATGATTTCTATATCAGAAATAAAACCACAGTGATGTAGTTTTGCAAGCCAGAGTCAAAGGCCCTGGTTAGAACATGCTATCTGCATAGCTGTGGCTCTTGCTGTGGGGAGCAATGCCCTCTGCCCCTTACCCTGTGTCCAAGGCCGGTGTGTAACAGGTTTCTCCTTGGCTGTCAGACCCCAAACTGTGACTTCTCAATTGGGATTCTTTCTCTTTATCAAACAGGAGCTCATTTTACAGTTTCTCATGATGTTGGCAGAATTTTGTCCTCTTTGGCTTCCAGTGTTTGTCTGCTGCTCTTGTCAGATTTTCCCTGCTCTGAGTCACTCCATGCCCTCAATCACAGAGCCCAAGCACAGATAGCGTTTCTCCTTTTTAATTTCCAGAGGCCTCCAGTCCACCTCCTTGGCTCTGGGAGCACAGACACTAATTTAGAAATGTGGCCTTTTTGACGCTGAGGGCATTCCTGCAGCCTTGCAGTCCCTCCATCCACTTACCCAGCACACCTCAGTAACATACATCAACCTTCACATTGACACTCCACGCTGGCCAGCTGCCTGTCATTCCCAGAAAATAAACTGAACTGAACCCACAGCTCTTTAAAAACACTTATCGATTCTCACCACAGGCCTTGGCTATGCAGAAAGGGGAGATCCCACTGCACCAGTTTTATATTTGGAGAAACCAGAGTAAGCAGACCAGGTAACAGAAGCTGACCTGAAGGGCTTGGGCTGGCCCTGCCCCTGGGAGTTAGGTCATTTCACCAAGGACCATGGCCTTGGCAAAGTCCCTTCTGTACACCACCATGTGGTTACTTGTCCATAACCACTGCATTAATGTGTTTTCTGTTGTTACTACAAAATTCCCAGGCCTGAGTAATTCATACAAAAAGGGGGTCCATTTAGCTCACAGTTTTAGAGGTTCAAGAGCATGGCACCAACATCTACTCAGCTGTGGTGAGAGCTGCCTTGACTATGTCAGATGGTGGGTGGCATCATGGCCCAAGTGTATATGAAAGAGAAGATCGCATGGTGAGCCAAGGAGCCACAGCCACTGAATGAGAGGAGCTCTTGATTAACAGTCTCCTGAGGGAATTTACGGGGCTCCCACAAGACTGTCTCACTTCCTTCTGGGAGCAGCACCCTCAGTGACCTAACTACCTTGCACTAAACCCCACCTCTTTAGCGTTCAGCACCCAGAGCCCTGAGGGACACACTCAGACCATAATAGCTGCTCCGTATCCCCTATTTACACATCAGCTTCCCTGCCTCCAGGTCCAACTGACCACTTATTTATTTGCCTGCTTTTCTTTAGTTCGGATGGAGCGTAGAAATGTCAACCAGGACTTCCATTTTGTAGCCTGTTAATTATAGTGATTAAAAGGTCTGTGCTAATTTTTGCACTCAACACACCGACAGACTGACTGCCAAATGGTTCCTTTTAGATCCAGCCCCTCAGCATTCCACTTTCCACACTGGAGCCTGCTCTGGACCAGGTCTCTTACATATCCGGTGCATCCTGACTCCCTTCTTTCTCTCCAGTCTAGACCAGGCAATCTCTCCAATTCTGCAATCTGAAAGGATAAATAGACACCTTTCTGGAAAGATTCAATCAAAATACTCTGGAAAAATGTAAAGCCACTCGAAAGTTTTATGGGACCTAGCTGAAGGAATTGAAGTGTAGTTAGTCTGCTTTCTAAATATTAATCTGGACAAATTCTTTTGTTGGGGGAAGTTTCTGGGAATCAAACCCAGGGCCTCGAGACATGCTAAACGGACACTCTACCACTGAACCACAGCCCAGGGCAGATTTCTCAGGAGTCATAGGATATTTACGTATAAATGCTGAAATAAAGCTTGTTGGGTTTGTATATCCTTAAGAAAATAAATGGTAAGCAATGATAATTGGGTTTCTCCTTTCCAATCCTGTTCCTTCTACTCTGTTTTCGTTACCTCATTATACGTTCCTATTCAGTGCTGAGAAAAAGTGGCAACATCAGATATCCTCTCCTCCATCCCCAGCTCAGAGGGAGGATGTCTGACATTGCCACTGTTTTACCTTTGATAATGTTTGTTGTAGGTCTTTAAATACTCTTTATCAGAGTATTATAACTCCCTCCTATTCCTAGTTTTTTTAATTTTTAAAATCATGAGTAGGTGTTTCGTTTTTAAATTTTTTTCTGCTTGAAGTGATCTGATTATCTGATTTTCTCCTTCATTTTGTTAATTTTTTGAGGTTAACAAATTTGCAATTTGGAGATATATTCAGTTTACACATTAGTAAATCCAACTTATTCCAATTTTATGTAGCATTTTTGCCTTCATGTTTAAGTACAAGAGCATCTGGGAATTGTGACTTCTTATGCCGTCTTTGTTGGTTTTGGTCAAGGTTATGCTAGTTTCATAAAATGACTTGACCAGTGATCCCTCTGTACCTTTCCTGTGAATGTGAAGGTGTTTGTCTTTGAATGTTAGCTGAAATGAAGCATAAAAACCTTCTCATCTTGGTTTTTTTCTTTGTGGTAATATTCTAAATTACTGATTCAGTTACTTTTAATTATAGGATGATTAAAGTTTTCTATTTTTTTCTGGAGCCCAAATTCTATGAATTTATACTTTTTATCCAGATTTTCAAATTTATTAGTATCAATTTTGTTTGAGATAAACTTTTATTAGATTAAGCCATAAGAGGTTTCCAACATTTGACTTTTATTTATTCCGCAAATATAGCAGTTTAAATGGTCCATGCTAATAATATCTCTACAGTGGTATCTTTTCGTAATAGTGTGCATGAGTGTTTTCCATTTTTTATGAGTAGTATTTTAAGAGAAGTGTCTATTAGTTTCTTTCAGAAAATTATCTAAGTTTTGCCATTCTTTCCTATTGTCTATTTTCTTTTTATTAATTTCTGCCTTTTATTGTTTAATTTCTTCTTTTTAAATTACTATAACAACATTCAACACAAAATCTACTCTCTGAACAAATTTTTAAGTGTATAGTGCGGTGTTGTTAACTAGGCATTTTCTCCTACAGCCTTACCCCAGAGCTCATTCATGTCGTGCAATTGAACCTTGATACCTGTTGAACCTCAGCTCCTCAATTCCCATTCCCCCAGCCCCAGACACTATCATTCTTGGGGAAAATGTCTATGCAAGTCCTTTGCCTACTTTTTAAAATTTTTTTTTGTTAAGTTGTAAGAGTTTCTTAACCCTACAGTTGTAGGAGTTTTTTTTTTAACCATTCACTATCAGATACATGACTTACAAGTATTTTTCCCATTCCCATAAGTTGCCTTTTCTTCCTGTTCCTGTTGAACATTTATTGTCAATTTTACACACACACACCACCTCACTTTATTTTTGCTTTTCTTACAGTGACAAAATAATTAGATAGGATTGCAGTCTTTTGTTTTATATTGCTTTCCTGTGGAAAATACAAGATTTGTGAGAATTCTTTGGCTGATGGCTAGCAAGAGGCTTCTGGAATCTCACTGCTGGGGCACAAATGAACCTTCTTCTCAGCTGGTGGTAGGATTGGTTCAGAGCTTTCAGTTGAGAGTTCAGTCCCAGGCAGAGAGAGATTCAACTAGGGCCTGATAAAAGCATAATCCACCCATGCATCAGTCACCCACAGGCATAAGCGCAGGCACACCAGCTGTGTGTCATCGTCACTCAGTGGGCTAAGAGGCCCTTCCCCCCAGGACAGTCTCATCTGGCCAGTAAACCCCTGTAAGGAGCTTTGGTTTGTATACCATGGGCATTACAAGCAGGGTGGCCATGAAGATGCTATTACTGTTCTCCATGGGTAAGATCCTTAATACCTGAATTATTTTAGTGTCAGAATGAAAAGAAAATCTACTAATTGCACAGGGAGTTATGAAGTGGCTCGAGTTTCACCACTTCATGTTTGACTGGAAACTCAGTGAGGTGGAAAACAATACAGAAATCCTGGTACGCATCAAGTCTGACAAGCTCTTGCTGTGGGGTCCATAATCCTTTCAAATCCCTGCTCTAATGGAAGTCAGGCACACCCTCTCCCAATGAGCCAATCCAACACTAGATTAAATGGAGGGATGTCCATGGCTCAAGCAGTAAAGTCAAGAATAAATGAATGGGATGCAATTAAACTAAAAAGTTTTTGCACAGCTAAAGAGCATCAAGAGAGAACCTACAGAATGGGAGAAAACCTTTGCGTGCTACACCTCGGACAGAGGGCTAATATCCAGAATATACAAAGAACTGAAAAAACTAAACACCAAAATCATAAATAATCCAATCGATAAATGGGCTACAGAACTAAAAAGAAACTTCTCAGCAGAGGAAGTCCAGAAAGCCCATAAATATATGAGAAAATGCTCTACATCATTAGCAATAAGAGAAATGCAAGTCAAAACTTCACTGAGATTCCACCTCACTCCTGTTAGAGTGGCAAAAATGAAGAATACGAACAATGACAGATGCTGGAGGGGCTGTGGGAAAAGAGGAACACTGTTACACTGCTGGTGGGAGTGCAAACTGGTTCAGACACTATGGAAAGCAGTGTGGAGAATCCTCAAAAAATTAAGGATGGAACCACCTTATGACCCAGCTATCCCACTCCTGGGTATTTTCCCAAAAGAGTTAGAATCAGCATATTATAGTGATATGGCTTCCTCAATATTTATAGCAGCTCAATTAACTATAGCTAGATTATGGAACCAACCCAGATGCCCCTCATTCGACGAGTGGATACAAAAACTTTGGTACATACATACAATGGAATACTACTCGGCCATTAGAGAAGACAATATTATGGTTTTGAAACCAAATGGATGGAGGTGGAAAGAATGATGCTAAGTGAAATATCCCAATCTCAGAGACTCAAGGGCAAAATGGTTTCTCTCATCTGTGGAAGCTAGAATACATCGGGAAGCAATATGTTAGACGGCTAAGCTAATAATAACTTCAAATTGTGTGATTCTCAACACAACAGGGAGATGACTCCCTAGGATACTTGGAGGCATAGGGTGGGGGACAGGGTAGGGGGAGGGCTTAGGAAGAACACCTAGGAGACTGGAGGGTGGGAATGTGGGGGAATCATCTCAGAAGGAGATCTCTGACCTCCACGAGATATCCATTTAACTCAGGGGTTCTTCTGGGGGAAACAGCAATATGGGGAACCCAAGCTGGGCATCCATGATGTGGCATTAGCCCTGGATAACTAAGTATATATACATTTGTTCTTGAATATTTGATAATGTTTCCCCCTCAATTGTAACTCTATATGCATCTAATAAAAAATAAAAAATAAAAATAAATGGAGGGATGTCACAGTTATAATCAAAGTCCAAAGTCCTTCAGTAACCTAGCAGGGACCGTCTCCTGGATTGGCCTGTTTCAATCAGGAGGGTGAGATAGAAGTTCTCCTCTGTTGCAAAGAAAGATTCCAGTACTCAGAACAAAGGGATGTACCTAAGATCACAAAGCGAGTGAAAGTGCAGAGACTCGGATCTTTTCCTCAAATACCAATGTCCTCTCAGAGCAGGACACTGGTCCTAGAAACAGTGGAAGATTCGGCCTCAGCATTCTACTCCTAGCTGACCAGCCCATTGCCTACACTGTCCCATCAGGGTGGTCCCTCCAAAGCCATGGGGAAGTGGCATCACCAAAGGACAAGATGCGCATCACATGGTCTGAATGCACTCATTTCCAAGGTGTAAGAAGTTGGAAGTCCCTCAAACTAGTTTTCTCCACTCATCCTTTCACCACTGCAGCCCCTACCCACAGACCTGCTTCCCAGTGTGCACCCCAATGGCATCATCTTTGATGTGCTGGGAGTCGGCCTTTGGTTTAAGAAGTACAGATTTGGAGGACAGTCGGGGAAGCTTAGTAGGCACTGAGATCAAGCAGTTTTCTGCTGAGTGTGAGAAAAGTAGGACACAGAGATGGTAGAGCAGAAAGTTTTAGACAAATCCTTTGACCCAATATCTCTAAATGCAGGTGCTCCCAACATCAGCAGCAGTACCTGGTGTGGTTGGCGGCCCCTTCTACATGAAGTACAAGATATGCAGATCAAATGTACATAGGCAAGAAGTTCCATGCAGGCAAAGAGGAGGTACGCAATAAGGTCTGCCCATTTTATACTTCATGAAGCACTCCCACTGCCTGGCAGGGGCCACCTGTGAGACCAGGCCTGAAAACACAGACTTCACCATAGAGCACCTGCCACTTCCAGGCCCAGAAGCTGCTAGTGGAGGAGAAAGAGAGGGTGCAGAAGGAGTGAGAGATGAAGAACAGAAGAACTGGGAAGGTGTCAGAGAACTCAGCCAAAAACTCCAGGCTGCTGGGGGAGGTTCTGGAGAAACTGCAGGAGCTTCAGGCGGGGAGCTGGAGGCAGCCCCTGTCGACTGTGAGGCATCACTGCTGTAGCACCTGTGAGAAGAGGAGATGTGCAAGTGGAACAGGAGAAGGGAGAGAGGGAGCTGGCATCCCTGCAGGAGGAGCCAGAAAACTGTGCTGCTCCCACCCTGGGCAACCCCACTGTCCTCCTGTACCAGGACCCAGAGGCCAAGAGGAAGGAATGGAGGTGGGAGGGGAACTTGGCAGCAGATCCTGACTGTGGGGCAGTCAGGGTGAAGAAGGAAACTAGATGGCAGCACCAGGTAGGGCCAGATAATCCTTGCTCCAGGTGCCCAAAGGCTGGGAAGGCAGCTGACCCTATACCTCAGGCTTCAGGGCCTTATCCCTGATCAGGCTGGTTCTGTATTTGGATAGCTACAATAATGGAATAAAATGATGCTGTATTTGCCATGTATCTGGTAAGTTTAATATCTAAAATGCACAAGAACTCCTGTACCTCCATAGAAAGAAGCAAATTATCCATTAAAAATGGGCAAAAGGTGGGGCTGGAGCAGTGGCTCAGCGGTTGTGTCATGCGCAAGGACGCAGGTTCAAACCCCAGCACCATGTACACAATGAAGTTTCAGAGCAACAAAAGCCACATGAAAAACTAAATAAAAATTTCTCTGTCACTGGCCCTCTCTCTCTCTCTTTAAAAAAATAAAAAATTAAATAAAGGAGAGGGGTCAAAAGGACCTGAATAGATGTCTCTCCAAAGACAGACACATGGTGAACTAATGCGTGAAAAATCTGCTTAGTATTACTAATCAAGAGGAAAATGCAAATCATAACTACAGTGAGCTCTCATACCTGTTAGGATGGCCATTTATCAAAAGGCAAAAAGTAAATGCAAATGAGTGTAGTCATTATGGAAAGCAGTAGGGAGGTTCCTCAGAAAAGTAAAAATAAACTACTGTAGGATCCAGCAATGCCACCACCCAGAAAGCACCCAAGGGAAGTGAATGGAATATGGAAGGGATATCTGCATTCCTGTGCTCACTGCAGGAATACACAAGTCATCTATCGATGAATAGATGATATACACACAGTGGGACAGCATGGATGAACATGAGCCTGTTATTTTGAATGAAATAATCCAGGCACAAAAACACCACACGATCTCACCTGTGTGTAGAACTCAGAAGCCGACAAGGGGCCCTGGCTTGGGAGGCAGAGCGGCGGGGCAGGGTAAGTGACCTTTCCACTCTTGGTTTCTTCCCATTGCCGCGGAGAAGCAGTTGAGCTTAGCTCTGCTAGTCCGTTTTTGCTTTGGTTGCTGGTGTTTTTGATGTCATATCCGAGAAATTATTGTCAAGATCAACATCACAAAATTTACCCTTTTGTTTTCTTCTAGGAGTTTTATAGCTTGGGTTCTTATTCTCAAATCTTAGTGCACTGTGAATTGATTTTCATGCTTGGTATAAAATATGGCTCCAATCTTGCTCTTTTGCATAAGGGTATCTCGTCTTCCCATTACCATTTGTGGTAGTGACTCCTTCTCCCCCGAGTGTTCTCAGCATCCTTTCGGAAAACCAGTTGACCTTACATGTGTGGGCTTGTTTCTGACCTCTCTGTTCTGCTCTTTTGGTCTCTGTGTCTGTTTTTATGCTAATAAGTATTTACACTATTTTTCCCCATTGTTTCTTTTCTAACATATGAAGCTTCAACTCATTTATTTTCAATTTTTCCTCTTGTTTATTTATTTTGGTACCAGGGGTGCTTAACCACTGACCCACACCCCCAGACTGTTTTTATTTTTTATTCTGAGGAAGAGTCTCACTCAACTTAGGGCCTCACTAAGTTGCTAAGGCTGGCTTTGAACTTGCATTCCTCCTGTTTCAGCCTCCTGAGCCCCTGAGATTATAGGCATGCATGCACTACTATACCAGGCAATTTTTCCTTTTTTTAAAAACCTACTTTTAAACCTAAAAAATTATCACTCCATGCTGCTTTAGCTACATCCTATAAATATTTTTAATTTCTTCTTAGACCCATGAATTGTTTAACAATATGTTTTAAAACTTACAAATGCATAGCTTTTCACCCTTTTCATTTTTAAAATTTATCTTACTTCCATTTTTATCTGAGAATATAATTTATTTTCAAGTTTCTGTTTGTTTTGGTCTGAGAATCCATTGTGTTTGATTTGACTCTACGTATACCAGCTCTCTGTTTCTCTTTTGATTAGAATTCTACTGGTGTAGTTTGGGGATCCTTTCTTTCGTTTAACTTGCCATTACTTAAAAATGATGAACATAGGGGCTGGAGCGGTGGCTCAGCAATTATGGCGCCTGCCCAGTATGCACAAGTACACGGGTTCAAACCCCAGCAACACGTACACAACTAAGTGTCAGAGCAATGAAAGCCATGTGAAAAACTCAATAAAAATTGATTCTCTCTGTTTCTCTCACTGTCCTCTCTTAAAAAAAAAAAATCATATACATTTGCAAAAGTCTATCACGGTATCTCTCACTCATTTCCTGAGGCTCTGAAGTCTTAAGAAAGGAGTTTTTGGTCAGTCTGGTGTCTCCCTTTAGTGTGTGAGGGGTCTTAGACTCCCGTGCTAGTTACCCTGGTTCATCAGTGCCTCCACAGAAGCAGTTGCCAACAGGGTACATACAAGACTAAGTAAGGGGGTTGAGAGAAAAGAAGCTGAGAGCTATTGGCATTGCTCTGAGCTCTAGGCACACTGTGGGTACCTCCCGTCTCCCACTCCTGGCCTTTCCTTAGAGCATGTATCATAGTCTGGCATATTTCAAAATATTTGTTTGCCATCTTCTCCTGCTTAAAGTCTGTATCATCTTCTTTTTCATGAGAACAGGAACTTGGTCTTCTGCCCTCATGTCTGCACCCAAACATCTGGAACAGTAGCACAATAAAAAGTGATTTGTGGAATAAGTGTCCTTCTTTATTTGAAGAAAAATGAAAAGAAGGGCGACTTGGGAAAGATTTTGATAGACCTTTAAAAAAGATCTATTAAGGGGCTGGAGTGGTGGCTCAGTGGTTATAGCGCTTGCCTGGCAAGCACGAGTATGCGAGTTCAAACCCCAGCACCACATACACAGTGAAGTCTCAGAGCAATGAAAGCCACATGAAAAACTTAATAAAATTGATTCTTTCTCTCACTCATTGTCTCTCTCTCTCTCTCTCTCTTTGCATTTTATTTATTTTTTATTTTTTTAAAATTTTTATTCATTC
>PVKS010021683.1:0-34843 GCA_004027875.1 Aplodontia rufa | reverse complement strand
AAGCTCTTTGATCCATTTTGATTTGATTCTTGTGCAAGGAGAAAGATATGGGTCTAATTTCAACTTTCTGCAGATGGAGGACCAGTTTGTCCAGCACCATTTATTGAAGAGGCTGTCACATCTCCATGTAATATTTTGACCCCCTTTGTCAAAAATCAGATGTTTAAAGATTTGAGGATTGGTTTCGGGGTCTTCTATAGAATGACCATTCTGTTTTCCCACAGTCATATACAGAGAAACACTAAGCTGGAATTAAAAAGTAATTAAAAAGCAGAGGAAACATTTACTTTAGTTACGCCAAAAAGAAATCAAAGAGCGCACAGACCCACACACACCTTAAAATTCTCTCTTTTCTTCCATTTTGCTCTTTTTCTGTCCCTCATACTCAGAGCAAGAGATTCAAATTCCCTCTCCTTCATCCCAACTTACTCCAAATAAGCCTTGTCTCACAAACTCAAGCCTTAAGAGCATTCATCCTTTTTCTCTTTCCATCCCTCTTCTATCCCCTTTTCTCTCTCATGGTAGTAAGAACACTAAATGTGAGCCCTACATATTTTAAATATGTATTACAATTTTGTTAAACCTATGCACAGTGCTATACGGCAAGTCTCTGAAACTAACTCGTCTTGTATAACTGACAGTTTACACCTGTTGAATGGCAATTTCCCATTTATCCCTCCCCCCGAACCCAGATGTTATCATGCTACTCCCGGCCTCTAGGCTTTTGGCTATGTTCTCTTATTAAATTCAATAGCTGTGGCATTTTAGTCAGCTTTTTGTTGCTGTGGCATTTTAGTCAGCTTTTTGTTGCTGTAACAAGTGAACTTGACAAGAACAATTTTAGGAGGAAAAGTTTAATTTAGGGCTCATGGTTTCAGAGGTTTTAGTCCATGGAAGGCTGGCTCCATTCCTTGGGGCTTGAGGTAAGGCTGAACAGCAGGGCCACAGTGTGGCTCCAGGGAGCAGGGAGCTCCAAATGTGACATCAGGAAGCAGAGCAGAAAGAGAAATTCCATGGCAGATACAGTGTATGTACCCCAAAGGCCCACCTCCTCCAGCCACACCCTACCTGCCGGCATTCAGGCGATTAACCCACCGATTGAGTCAAAGCCGTTATAATACAATCATTTCACCTCAGCCTTCCTGAATTGTCACGGGTGAGCTTTTCGGAGGACCCTCATATTCAAACCGTAATATGTGGCCTTCAGCAGGACTCTAGCCGTTCAAGTTCTCCCTGTCACCTACCATCCTAATGCTTTAAGAGTTAACAAAGCAAGTTAATGAGCAAGGCTAGAGGTCACAAGGAGGATCCATGAATGGGTTCTCCCAAACTATGGGGCAAGAAAGATACTTCAAACCTCCCTCTCACCTTGTCATGCCAATCCTCAGACTGCCTCTTGATGCAATCTCATAAGCTATGAGGACATTATACAGCTAAAACAAAAACCCAGGAGTCACTCTGGGTTATACAGTAATTTGAAGTCAAATGAACCCCTAGGATGCCTCCTAAAAGTGACCCTGCGTGACTAAGCTATGGTCTTTGTCCACTAACATTAAGTCACCTGGCTCAGATTGGCTCAAGACCTCCTTTAAAAATAAGTAAGGTGCCAAACTAAGTATATATACACTGGTTCTTGATTGTCTGATAATGTTTCCCCCTCAATTGTATATCTATATACATCTAATAAAAATTTTTAAAAAAGAAAAAAAAAATAAGTAAGATGGGGGTTGGGGATTTAGCTTAGTGGCAGAGCGCTTGCCTAGCATGTGCAAGGCCCTGAGTTTGGTCCTCAACCCTGAAAAAAAAAAAAATAAGTAAGTAAGGTGGACAGCTACAATGCAGGGTAGCCCCAGGGCCCCTCAATAAGAGTCTCCAGACTCACAATTTTTTTTTAAATTTGGGCTTTTTGCTACGAATTTTTTGATAAGTTCAAAATAAATGGTTGAAGGAACCCTATTTTTTTTTTCTGAACAGGAGCTCTCAAGGAAGAGCACATTACCTTGGGGAATCAGGAAAAAAAGAACAGAGATGGTGAGGTCTTCAAGTTAAATGTCGCAAATGTCAACTTCTGCTTGGGGTTGTCTATTTTTTCCTTTTCATTGCTTCTGTTTCCAGATTGGCATCGCAAGGAAAATTGTAGGCAAGTCACATTTGTATTGTGAACATATTTTCTAAGCAAAGTTAGAAGCTATGGTCTGATGGCCAATTATTCTTTAAAAAAGAAAAGTAAATGTCTTCCATTATATAAATTTTGGAAATATAAAATAATTCAATATAAATTGGCACACATAATACTTTTGCCTGTGGCTTTATGTAAAGAATTGTCATTATTTCTATGGGGGAGGATGTTTTGAGTTCATGTACTCCCAAAGGAACTGTATCTAACTCTACAAAGAACTCAATAACAGAAACCTTACCTTCCAAAGTTTTTGAATGAAAAAATGCTTAAATACATATCACTAAATATGAGATACTGGTGGCAAATAAACACAAGGAAAGATGCTCAATATTAGTAATTACTAGGTGTTATGGTTTGGATGAAAGGTGTCCCCCAAAACCTCAATATGTGAGACAACGTAAAGGCTGAGGAGGAAAGGTTGGGTTATGAGATCCTCAACCCAATCAGTGAGTTAACCCCCGACTGGGAGTAACTGGCAACTGAAGGCAGGTGGGGTGTGGCTGGAGGAGGTGGGTCCCTGGGGGTGTGCCTTTGGGTATGTATTTTGTATGTGGCATGGAGTCTCTCTCTGCTCTGGGTTGTGAAGTTTAGACCACGTCCCTCTGACACACTCTTCCACCTTGCTGTTCAGTCTCACTTCGAGCCCCAAGGGATGAAACCAGCCTTCTATGGACAGAAATCTCTGGAACTTTGAGCCCCAAAATAAATCGTTCCTCCTAAAATTGTGCTCATTGGGTCTTTTAGTCACAGCAGTGAAAAAGCTGACTAAAACTGTAGGGAAATACAAATTAAAACTACAAGATACAACGACACATTTCCTAGCATCATTTTAAAATCTAACAGTACTGAGTAATGACCAGAATTAGAACAGCTTGAACTCTCGTACAGTGCTGCTAAGTATAAAACTATACAGATGCTTTACAAAGAAGTTCAGCAGGGATTTTTATTTGTGTGTGCGGGGAGGTCTTTCTTAAGTTAAATATTTACTTAACACAGGACTTAAGATATCACTCTCAGGAATTTTTCCACGAAAAATGCAAATATATGTTCCCCCAAAGGCATGAATGTGAATATTCATAGAACCTTCCAGACAATGGAAAACAACCCAAAGGTTCGTCAATGGATAAGCAAATTGTGGTTTATCTGTACTATGAAATAACACCACTCGGCAATAAAAAGGCATGAAATATTGGTATACACAAGTCCATGAATAGATGTAAAAAACACTCAAAAAAACCAAACACATGATGCTTGCTCTACCACTCTGTTCAGACGGTACTCTATCACAAAGAGAACTCATCTACAATGAGAGAAATTAGATCAGTAGATGTCTGATATAAAGTGGGGAGAATAATTGATTGCTAAAGTGTAACAAGGGAATTTGATGGATGCTAGGGTCTGAATATGTTCTCCCAAACTTTGTGCCTTGTGTGTTGAACCCCAATCCCCGATGTGATGGTATTAAGAAAAGAGGTCTCTAGATAGTGGTTAGGTCATAAAAGCTACAGAGTCCTCATGAATAGGACTAGTGCCTCATAAAGAGGTTCCAGAGTGCTACCTTTTCCTCCTTACCATAAGGACATAACAAGAAGTCAGCAGTCTAGGTTTGGAGACATGGCACAATAGTGTAGTACTTGCCTGGCATGCACAAGGACCCAGGTTGGATCCCCAGCTACCCATACACCACTAAGTGGAGAAAAATAAAAAACCAGATGAAAAAATAAAATTCATTCTCTCTCTCTCTCTCTCTCCTAAAAGAAAAAAAGAATGTCAGCAGTCTGTAGTTCACAGGAGGATTTTCACCAGAACCTGGCATGCTTATACCTGAGTTGGAACTTCCCAGCCTCAGGAACTATGTGAAGTAAGTTCCTGTTGCTTATGAGCTACCTTGTTTATGGTATTTTCTTATAGCAGCCTGTATGGACTAAGGGGACTGAGATGGCCTATATCTTGACTGGGGAAATGATTATACAGATAGAGACCTTTATCAAAATTAGCTCTACACTTCAAATGGGTACATCATCTTGTATGTAAATTATATGCTAGTAAAGCTGAAATCATATTATTTGGGTGGAGAAATGGTTAAGGAGTTGGTCTTTTTGTTAATAGTAGCTGGCTGACAAATCATCACAGAGGTTAATCAGAGTCCATCAGTAATAAGATCATTGCTGATTTATCCATTTTCTAAAACTTAGCAGGGGGGTTGGATTCTGTCCAGTGGAAATGGAACAGATTAGGGAATTTTTTTTAACCAATCCACAGATGTTTATGTATGAGTTTGCATATCCTGTCATAATTAACCTAAGTGAAATTTTTAACAAATCAGGTGTGAGCTGTGATAAGAATTGAAATAACTTAATTTTTTTAATCAGAAGTTTAATGCTTCAAAAATATAGAATCCCCACTGTGGCTTGTCAGTACTTATTACTAAACATATGCATTTACCTTTGGGACATTGGCATTGCTGGTGACTGAAATTGGGCAGCATCCTTTACCTTAGTTCTACAGCGCTCTGTTTGCACCCTGTGGTCTATCTAGAGGACGCCTCTGGAGAAGCATCAGGAGAGTGATCTCAGTTGTGTCTAAGAATTAAAAGGATTAAAAACCAAAACCAAAACCATGTCTCATGGACTCTGTTGGCCCAGATGACAGCAGGTCCCTGAAAAAGAGATCAAACCCCTGAAAGTAAGTCCATCATTGGAATGAACAGGACAAAGCAAGAAGTCCCAAAAGCATTGTATATTTTTTGGGGAAATAAGTAATCTAGAATCAGAAGCAAAGCATGCCCAAATAAAACTCAACCTATCTCTCTTGAAACTATATGTGGAGTAGAGAAAAATGCCTGAGTGTTCTACTAGTTCCTGGCACAACAGCAACAGTTATCTGTGTGTTGCTGGCCTTCTGGGCCCCGTGAATGGTGGGAAATTTCTGATTGCATTACATTATCAGTGGTAATAGTGGAAGAAGTCAAATCCCAGGCTCCACCTGGCCTGAAGCATTCGTTACTTCAGGAATCCAAAACCACGAAGAGTTGGTCTCTCAATGAAAGCAGCACCTATTAGGAGCTTAAAAACGATGTAACCAAACAATAAAACCACTGGTCTACCTTTGAGGATCATACATGAGTTTCCAACAGGAAAGTGGAACTTGGAGAAAAATAATGTGTGGACATAAAAATTTGTCTCCAGGAATTCTCCAAAATACCTAGGGACCCAAATCTCTGGGAAGACTGGACCCCAACTAATCAACCAGCTTGGACCACAAAGCCAGTAGGATCTGGTGTAACCCTGAGAGTATCTGTGCCAAGTATTTGGCAGGATTCTGGGCTTCTAGCAAGCAGTCAAAAAGTGATAGCGCAAATGACACAGCTTCGTTGTCATTTGTGCGTTCAGCCTGGTAAAGTCTGGAACACGCACGTTAGAAATCCCAGTTTCATCTACCCAATGAATACTAGTGTTTAGTCCAGAAATTTCTTTTTGGAAATTTTCAAATTAGTAAACTTGCTGAATATTTATTATGTAGTGGTTCTAACTCTCATTTGTTCTTCACAAAAGCAATATGATCCCGGTGTGAGTCTCCACATTGTAGTATTGAGGTAACTCAGACTCAGAGAGGCTGAATATCTTGCTACACAAGAGAAGAGTGAAGGTGTAAATCCAAAAAGTTTACACACTAAAGATTCAAACACTTGGTTGTATATGTTAAAATAAATATAATCATAATTATGCATCATATTTTTAAGAATAAGGTAATCCTATTTGAGAAGCATCTTAGAAAATATAGAGTGTGTAAATACCTTACAAACATTAAAGTTACAATGAACATTTATGGTAAGTATTTATTAATTTCTTCACTTCCATTTTCTTACTTTGGGTGCCATGTGTAAAATCTCTCAGGAATTACCATGTCCACAAGACGTTTTCACTGACCTGACACCAGGAAAGGAAGATCTCTGTCTGAGGAGAGCACTGAGAACCCTTCAGGACCTTGTGTCTCATAAAGAGCATTGAACTCTTATGGATTAAACTCCCCACACTGCAATTATCTGTTTCTAATAATGTGACTGAGACAGACAGGGGGCAGATGAGAAAATATGGCATTTTGAGACATATCAGTGATCTCCAAAAGGAGCTAATTAGTGAAGAGCTGCCCTGAGTTCTCTAATGGCAAACTCTTCCAATTTTTCAAAAAACTACTTTTAAAAACTAGAGTATGAATCAACTTCCTAGACAGGACACTGAAGGTAGAATTTGAGTGCATTTGAAATATTACAAGCATTTACCAGAATAAGGAAGAACATCTTTAACTCCTGCCCGCTCTTCTTGGGCCTCAACCTGGACAAGTTGCCCAGTGGCCTACAGTCTGACCTCAATTTTCAGGCAGAAATTGTTTTCCCTATCACCAGATGCCAGGTGTGGCCACCTGTAATAGAGATTTAAAGTCCCACCATCTGCAACTCACCCAGAATATGTTCAAGGTCAGACAATGGCTTAACTAGCAACTTCAGCATAAGCATAGTTTAAAATTATCTTGTCCATGTTATACAAAAATACTTTTCAGCAGGTAGCACATTGTGATATAAAGAGCATAGTTCTGGAAATAAAACACACCTGGATTCACACTTAGATTTTAACACTACTGAATGGAAGGCTTTGGATTCAGATACCTTTCTGATTCCATGTAGTCTTGACATTCTTGAAAGATATACTCAGAGATCTTCAGGTATAGTCAAATTTTAAAATTCTACTAAAGCATATAATTTGCATTACAAAATACTATGTGAGCAAGAATAGACTAGAACTTCAAAGATGATGAACTCTGACCAATGTTGTTCATTGCCAAGGGTCTTCTGCACTGGACCCTTGCCTGGTCCCGGCCGGCAGGAACCGGACAAGGCTCTCATTTAGGCTGTGAACTGAGGTTAAAATAGACCCACTGGTCTTAAGTTCTCCAAACGCTTTATTTCTCCCTTTACCGCGGCTAAAGGCCTCCAGGCGCTTCCCACCTTCCCTCTCTTAGAGTCAAGGCCCTTAAGGCATTACATTTAGAGTCAAGGCTATTCACATTCAGAGTCCTTGTTTCTACTGCCATACCTGAGTCCCTGTTTCTGCAGCCGAGGCTCTTACTGCCTGCATCTTCTACTGCTGCTTGCTTCTTCCATGCTTCTTCTCTGGCTGCTTCAGGACAGGGCTACTTCCTTGCTTGCTCGCTCTCTGGCCGCTTGCTCTGCCTGACTAGTCACTACTCTATTTATCCATTACAATAGCCAATAGGGGTACAGCGCAAACACGTTTATCCAATTGTACAAATGAGTGACCAAATAGCTTAGTCATGCGGTCAGGCATTATGTCACTAAGGAAGATACAAGTCAGCTGGGTCAGAGTTGTTTACCACCAATTCTTTTACAAGCCAGCTGGACCTCATGTTGGGGGAATCCCCAACAGACCCTGACAGTCCTCCCAGCTGACATTTACGCCTCAAAAATTATCACATAATACATCCCATGAATTTTCAGTATGGCTTCTGAAGCGATAAATAAAGGTTGCTAATATGTACACAACATAAGATATTGTATACGTCACGAGTCACACAGAAAGATTTGGATAATAGTAGTTCCCTTCTAATTCTATTCCCACTTCTAGACCTAGCATTTCCTGAGTGACAATGAAGTATACAACACCAATAAGGACACACTCTCAGTACATTGATCTGACTTTTGTTACATATATGCATAAGATTCTCCCTTAGCTGAGATTGAATTCAACTTAGATGGGAAGTCCAGACTTCAAGGAAAAAAAATATTATCCCATCCTCTTTGAATCAAGGGTTGGTACTCAAAACAGGCTGAAATAAGCTTCCTTATTGTTCCTTTCATTATTAATTTCTCCTTACTTGATAAACTTCTAAAATCAATGTGGCCACTCATCAATACTTTATCTGAGCACTTAATCACTATCTGTCTTGGCCCTGCCAGAGATCTATCAATACCCTAGGGTGCATTACACACTTACTAGTTGCACTGAATACCAAAGAGAATTTCAGTTTGCAAATAATTTGTGGAAAAGACAGAAAAAACATAAGTTAGGAAAAGAGAAAAATTCTTGGTACAACTTGGAGAAGCCCTTTGCCTTCTTTGAACATTGTTAGTTCAGTCTCTTAAACTAAGATCGTAATGTGTTCCTCTCCCAATAGTGGTGGTAATGATAAACACTAAAATGACCAACTGAAGAGCTTTAGAAGTTATGAACACAGAAATGCACGTAAATCTACACTATGAATATAGTTGAAATCCCAATTTAAAATTTAAATAGAGTAGAAGTATATATTTAAATAGCTTCACTTGTTCTGAATTTTTCATACCTTGCTCTTGTGTTTGCATTCATCTAAATAATTGAATTGCTTGTGGGATTAAATCAGGTACACACACACATTCATGACTTAGTCCTAACTTGCATATATAAATATATTTATGCATATATTTAAATTAATATAGGATTCCTCAGCTTATGAAAGGATTTAAAGAAACCACCATGTTGAATAAAAAATAATTTAATTTCTAAAAGAAAAGCCAAGTGGCAATGACTTTTCTAGCACAGCCATGGAATATTCCCTTTGTAACATCCTGGACAAGATATTCACTGTCTTGTTAAGTCCAATAGCAGTTATTTCAATTCTGCTTACCCTGGAGCTCTGGAGTCCTTGGACAGCTCCTTCTTGGGTACTGCTCTGCGCCCTCAGTACCACTCTTTTCTTCCGGGTCACTAGACCATAGACTGCAGCAATTTCCCATTAGGACGCATTCCTCAGTACTTAACTGAGTATGCCTTCGTTACTGTCTGCTGCTGCATCCCAGGTGCAGCCATATCTCAATGAGTATCATCTGGATAGTACCAGGTCCCACAGGTATCGATCCTTGATGGGAATCACAGTCTTTTTCTGGTACTGACACTGCTCTGCCATGAATTGTCATGGTTGGTTTGGTGACATTGCCACACCCAAACTGATTTTTAGTGAAGTGTGTGGCCGAGTGGGGATGCCTCCCTTACATACAGGTTTTAATCTATTCAATAGATCCCAAAGCACTGCATTGTACTCCACTATTTTTAAACGCTATTGTCTTCCACTTTGGACATTCAGTCTCCCCACTCTCCTTAGCACGCAGGTGTATATATTTACATCATCAAGCTGGGAGACACATCTAAATGACAGCCACTACACTGCACTCAGGCTTTCCTGCTCCTCTGTTGGGCAAGGCCTTCTCATCTCATGGGTCAAACTCTTGTTGCCAGGCAACTTCTTCCTTCAGAATGAAAGCTCTCCCAAGAGGACCCTCAATCCATATGCAAACAGACTCCTTGCAGCTGCTCCCACCAATTCTACAGACATGCCCAGACATGACTGAACATCTTTTATAGCCTCATCAAGATTCCTCATTACATAAATTGAAAGGCCCAAAGATAATTTTCTCTACCGTTCTATAGTAAGATTTTTATGCTATATTAGATACATAATAGAAGAGCAATATTATAATACTATAATCTGTCTTCATTTACAAAACCCACCCTTCCTCTCCCCCCTGCCTTTTGCCATTCATCTTTGGTAAAACCAGGGCAGATAAGAATCTTGAACAAATTAAATTGCTTTCTTCTGTAGAGTCTTATGATTGCCCTTGTCAACAGTTATACTTAAAGCAGTAGCTCTGAACAATATTTATGAAGGAGCTTAGAAGTTCTAGGCACTATGTTAAGTGTTAGGGTTAAAGGTGAATGCAGCATAATTCCTAACATCTATAAGCTTATAACTTCCTGGAATTTAGCCATAAACTTAAGCAGAATATGATGTGGTATATGCTAAAAATCAAAGCAAAAAGCAATGATCCAACCTTTATAGACATCGCACTGATTTATGGAGAAGAAATCTCAAGCTTTCCTCTGATCCTCAACTGGGCTGGGAAGTCTGTAATTTCAATCATAGTAGTCAGATTTATGCTGTTAGCTGTAGTAGTGACTCTACATTACAGCCGCACAAACTGCTTTCTATTAGTGTGGTATTTTGAATCAAAATCCTAATTTGCAAAGCAAGAATGAATGCTTAATTTTTAAAGCAGACCAGAATCATCCAACAGTCATTCAGCAAACCACTAGTTCATGTATGGATGAACTAGTCACAGTTAAGACATCCTAACCAGATGGTAGGCCAGTAACTTCCTGTGAAGGCTAACTTGAGATTAAGACCTTAATTTCCTGGAAGACTGATAGGATATATTTCAACATAGTTCCTCAAATTTTAAGTTAAAAATAATCTATCACAGTCCAGGCATGGTGGCATATGTCTTTATCCCATTTACTCAAGAGGCTGAGGCAGCAGGGCCACAAGTTCCTGGTCATCTTCAGCAACTTAGCAAGACCCTGTCTCAAAATAAAATAAAATAAAATAAAATAAATAGGGCTGGGGATATGGCTCAGCAGTAAAGTGCCCTTGGGTTCAGCCCCCTAGTAATCCCCCCCAAAATGTGATCTGCTGCATTTCCAGCAAATTCAGAAATGAAAGAGACTCATAAAGGAACATCTATCCCTCTATGAACCATCAGAATGCCAAGGGAGTAGCACTTTCTTCATGAAAGTTACTCAAGATGAAGAGAGAAGCAGAACAGGTTTCCAAAAGCATCCCAGACATCTTCAAACAACTGGCACAGAGCCTGGTACAGTAACAAGGACAACATAGAACACTCGGTGCCACCAAGAGGTGTGTGAGTGACAAATAAATAAACACTTGCAGCTATGGAGGAAGGTGTGAGTTTCATGCCTGTCTTAGCTGAATGTTGCTTCTATAATAAATCACTTGAAAGAAGGAGACAAGCTAGCTTTAGTCTGAATTTACTCTTATGTGTTAAACTAAAGGAAACACTTCTATTAATATAGAGAGAGATGTCTGTCACGTAAAGAAGTGATCACACTAAATGGCTTTGTGTAGTAGTCCCAAGAAGTAGACATTTCTATAAGACAAGCAAATTGAGGGAAGTGGTTAACAGCAAGAGTTGTGACTTTGACCATAGGTAAATCTTGATTAATTTCTAGTTTCACTATTTGCTGCTTGAATGATATCAGGTAAGATGGGTTACCACAACTGAGCCTCAGTTTCTAATCCATAGTACAAGAATGATTGTACCTGCCTCACACTATTAGTGTAAAATTTAAGTGAGGATATGTACACAAATGTTAGCACAGCACAGCAGGAATCCCACATCTACAATCAGGATCTGACTACTTGGATAAAGAGAGTGTTGGGCTTGTTCTCACTCCTGCCTCTTGGATCCCTAAGTGCATGGAGAGGATTTTATATAACTTCTTAGAATGGTTGTTCAGCAATCCTTCCAAAGTCCAAACTCAATGGCACACTTGAATCCTCAACTCAGTCATCAACTCTCTCCACCTCACTAACTCCCCTCCATGCCAACTCCTAGTCTCCATCTTCTTGCCATGGATTCATATTTTATCCTGATCATCATTGCTCATCTATGTTATTACCTCATCTTTTAAATTCTTGCCATCCATCTCTCTCTCTCTCTCTTCCCTTATCCCTCCTGCTCTCTCTTCCATTGCTTTCATGTCTTAGTCTTCAGAAATAATTATATAGATTCCATTTATGAGTACTCTTTTAATAAAGAGTGGCTCCAGCACCAAAACAATGACCATACTCCAAATTTTAGTCCCAGCTGTCCATGTCAGCCTTATATTTGAATTCAGCTTCAACTCCATTTCATTTGCAATCTCCAATGTGAAAAGACCCTGCTTTTTCACATCTCTGGGCATTGTCCCATGAAAAATTAATTTGTGGTAATGGTCTTACCTTATTCTCTGTTGGGTGAATGCATTAGGGTTAAAGGAATAGAACTGATAGAAAAAATACTAATATATTTATATTCATAAATATATATTTATGTTTATATATTACATATAAAACAATAAAAGAGATCTATTAGATTGATTTAAATGATCAGAAGCTGGATTGTCCACAACAACCATCTGCAAGCTGGAGATCCAGAGAAACCAGTATCTGCTCATTACCAGAAGCTGAAAGTCTCAAGACAAGAAGGATAAATGGTATAGCTCCCTGGATAGTTGCTAAGGAATCCACACTAAAGAGTTGAATAAGATGGCATATGATGTCTGCTGACAACAGCAGCAGCATCAGAATACATGCCAGCTCAAGAAGAATCAAGCTTCCAGGCTGGGGATGTGGCTCAGTGCTCTGCTTGCCTAAGAAGCATGAGGCCCTGGATTCAATCCCCAAATACCTGACACTGCAAAACCAAACAAACGAATTGAGTTTCCTGAGTTTCCACACTGGTGGGCTTCCTTGTGCTTTTGTTCCCTCCTGGCACCTAGTCTATTAGATGGTGCCACCCACATTCAGGGCAGGTCTTCCCCTTCCATTTGCTGTCCCAGGTGCCAATCATTTCTGGAACCTCCCTCCCAGATACACCCAGAAGTTTACTTGATTTCCTAGGCTTCTCTTGATCCAATCAAACTGACAATTAAGATTAATCTTCACAGGTGGGCCACCACTCTTTTCAATTCTAGCTAAACTATAACCTTCAAAGAGCAGCTGTCTTTTCTGTGCTCCTAGGGCACAATGCTGTATTATTAACACCATACCTTTAAGTTACCTTTAGAATAATTACTGAGTAGCTGCCTTGTGCCAAATGATAATCTAGATGTTTATATATCTATATATTTGATCACCCTAGCAATATACTTTTAAGATTTCTTAGAGGTAAATAAGGTAGGCTCCAGGATGTTTAGTAATGTGTCAAAGTTCACCTAACAGCCACATGGCAGATTGGGTAGCAAACACACTACCAAAGAGGCTAAGCCCATGTCCCTTTCTCCTGAACCTGCGACACTGTAGCTGTTAATGTATTGTCCAGAACTAGAATGTGATCTCTCGGAAGACTTGGATCTGCTCAGATGAGGTGTATCTAATTCTTTGCAGCACCACCTCTTAGATCAGCATTGTGCAAATTACTTATACTCAGCACAAGCTTGTTGGATGCAAGAATGAGCTCATTCTCTGAGCTGAAAGAATGAGGTCTGAATGAATCCTTTTTGAAGATTCATTTTGAAAAGACAGCAAACATCCCATGGGCCATCAGTGTGGCCTTGGCTATGTGTGGAATCCGAGTGGGTGACTGCCTTATGCCTTGAATGGGGAGATGGTGGTACTGACTGACCACGCAGTCACTGAGCATTGTCTCCTAGGCAATCTCTGGCACTGTTTTCAGATTGCTACCCTATTAGTCAGTGGGATGACTGGCTACATGTAGTCTCTTTGGAAGTCATTTGTCACTTGTCTAAAACTTCCCTCCTTTCCTTCTGAGTGGAAAATCTCATCACGTGGCCCCACCCCATGGTTTATCCCTCCATCTTCTCCTTCTGAAGATACAAGTGAAATGAAACTGACGAACAGCTCTGTTCACATGGATGCCTTTCTACCCAGTCTGAACAGAACTGCTAGAACTTTCTTCAGAGCACTTTTTTTTTTCATGTTTGAAAAACAAAATCTGTGAAATTCCACATCCCTGATAAGAACGGCAATTTCAGGACTTGTGCACATCTGAAACCTTGCAAAAGCGTGAGGTGACTCATGCATCTGCCAGAATGAAGAAGAACATCTTAGTCTCTGAACTTCTCGGCTTGGGTGTCCTGCCTGAAGCTGCTGCTGACAGAGAGGGCCTGGTTGCCCTGTGGAGGTGCAGACATAGTTGATCAAAGTCCCAGACAGCTGGATCTCACCCCTTCCATCAGTGTCTGCAAGGTCCAGCGGCCACAGGACATTTTCAAGGTCAGACAGTGGCTTTGCTGATTATCTCACTGTGATCATGTTTTAAAATGCCATTGTAGGTGCAGCTTTACCAGACGTCTATTCCCAGGGAAGGTTTCTCAGTCACCTTACCTGATCCCATTGAAAAAGAAAAGATTTCACTGCTTTATCAGCTGATGAATCATAGAGCTTATCTGATATTTGCTCAGCTCTTACAGTTGTAGGTGGGCAAATTGGAGCCCATTTTGCAGCATGATTCTGCTGCTGAGCTATTACAGGATATCTAATTAAATTAAGCCATAAGGGGGCTGGAGTGGTGGTTCAGGTGGTTATGGCGCTTGCCCAGCATGCATAAGTACATGGGTTCAAACCCCAGCACCCACGTACACAATTAAGTGTCAGAGCAACGAGGGCCATGTGAGAAACTCAATAAAAATTGATTCCCTCTGTCTCTCTCTTACTATCCTTCTCTCTTAAAAAAAAAAAAATTAAGCCATAAGGCAGGAGAAAACTGTGCGATAACCTTCAAAATCTGTGAAACATTTAACCATTTGCCAAGCACCAATTTCCTAAAAAAGGGGACTGTAGTATATTACCAGGAGACCAAATCCTAAAGTGGAAATTGAAGTTGTTTATAGTTTGTGCAAGGATCCTAAGCCGTAGACTCAGAGAGGGAAGGAAGCCAACGCTCTGGATGTGGAAGGAGGACACTGTACATTACGACCTTGAAATCTAAATTAGTTCCTGCTAATTGGATGGAGAAAACTAGCATTTCCATTTCTGAATTCATAAAATTGTTTTCTTCTCAGGGATAAAGAAACATCTGTTTGACTGGGCTAGTTCAGTTCTGAGTAAGTTTATTCTCCTATGTTTTGATGTAGATGAGTAAGAAAAAGAGGACAACATCCTGGCTGCAAAGCCAAGAATTCAGACTTCTGAAGACAAAAACCTCTGGTAGCTTCCCCAGGGGAGCTCTCCACAATGCAGGATACTACCATGCAAAGCGAGCCAGGCAACTGAGCTTGGGAACACTGTCTATAGCCATCTTTGCCAGATACAAGATATTTGTGATGAAATTAAAATGTACTATTTATTGAATACCTACTGATAGCATTGCATTGCGCTAGAGTTAGCATACAATAATTATCTTATTTAATCTTCCCAATGGTTTTAAGGCCCAGGGATGTTAACTGAATCAAATTGTCCAAAGGAAAGAGGAAGGATTTAAATCTAGATCTCACTGGTTGTTGAGCTTATGTTGTTTAGACCATGTTTTTCTTTCGTCATAATGTTGGTAATGTCTAGAGGAAAGTACTCAGTGTTTATCAGCTTCCAGAATGGAAGGTGGCTGTATTTTGCCGGAAGGAGCAACAGCAAGAAAGAGCCCTTGAGTTTTCTGCAAGGGCTTTAAGGTATGAATGGCCCTGTGGCCTAACAGCTGAAGAGTCACTGGTTTCTCTTTTCAGGCCTTCATCTCACTGGCTGGATGAGTGTGGGCAAGCATTATCATTTTATATATTGAAGTTGTACCTTCAAAAGGAAGAGCAACTGAGTGGCTTTTTCTGAACCTGTTGAACTTTGGTTTTATAAAAAAACTAAGTCTTAACAGACCACGTCTTAAAACACAGATGATTGGACCTCATAGATTCAGCCACTTTTTATGAGCTCCTAGATTATTCATATCTCAGAATTTGCTTGTTGACTTGGTGCATTTTACTTGGTGAATTTGTAGCTAGTTATACTGTATCTACTTTTGAAATTGAATCACTTAGAAAATATCCCTGAATGCTTGGTCTTGCAAATCCACCTTCTGTCTTCAATGACAAACTGTATTCTTTATTGACTTCCATTACATGATGATTTCATACATTGTATTTAACTAGTACACTTGAAAATCTTATCGAGGGTTTATTATGTGCAAGGTAATTTCTAGTTTTCTAAAGGATTGGGAATTTAAGTTGGTTTTAATGAATGTAATAGTTAATGTGGAAGTCTTTATTAGACTGACATCATGAATAATGTCCAATTAAAAGTTTTATTTTCAGGACTTTGCAAAAAATTGGAAGGGAAGAAGGGTAATTAGAGATGAAGGGTCAATTTTAGGACAGAGTTGAGTGGAAAGGAAACCAAGACCAAGTGCAAAAGTTGTATGTGGTTCACATGTATTCACTATGAATCTAGTTTAGATTAGGGCACTCCCAATCCCTTGGATTCTGATATTATTTAGTCTTATTTGTTTTGTTGGTACCAGGGATTAAATCCAGAGGCACTTAACCACTGAGCCATATCCCCAGCCCTTTTTATTTTTTATTTTGAGACCAAGTCTCACTCCTTGTTAAATTGTGGTGGCTGGCTTTGAACTCACCCTTCCACAGTCTCCCAAATGGATAGGATTGTAGGTGTGTGCCACTATGTCCAGATATTTTTTTTTTCTCTTTTAACTATGATTTAGCAATTTTGATTACTGCTAATACCTTTTTAAAATTTTAACTGATAGACTTTATTTTTGATCTTGGATTTAAAAATGGTTAAGATCACTAGATTCTTCATGTAGTTGCTAACCTATATAAATATCCCAAGTCTCTAGCTGCTAGTGATTTATTCTTTAGACATCCCACATCTAACATGTTCCAGACACTGAGGTAGGTGTGCAAATAGTAAAATGTCTCTGCCCTCCACCATGGGAGGATTTCCAGGCAATTATAAGTTGTGGGATAAATGGGAAGTACTGTGTTGAAGAATTGACAGATTGCAGTGAGAATGTAGGACAGCACTTAGCATTTGGGAAAGGTGGATATTTATCATGGAAGCATTCCCAGAGAGGGAGACTTTCTTCACTCAAAGGGTAAAAGAAGTTCAATAGGCTAGTAGGCTAGATGGAGAAATTAATTCCAGTAAAACAAATGGTCTGGGCTGGAGCAGTGGCTCAGCAGTTACGGCACTTGCTTGGCATGTGCGAGGACGCAAGTTCGAACCCCAGTACCATGTACACCATGAAACGTTGGAGCAACAAAAGCCACCTGAAAAACTAAATGAAATTGATGCTCTCTCTCTCTCTCTGTCCCTCTTTCTTAAAAAACAAAAACAAAAACAAAAAACAAATGGTCTGCACAAGAGTTGGGATATATAGCAAACATGGCTGTGTTTCCTAAGATATATGGTCGACTAAACATTGTATCTGAGATAATTTTAGGATCAAGTATTAAATAATATTGAATACATTAGCATGAGTAACTCCTCCTTTAATTCCCGCTCAATCCTAGTTCAAGGATAAATACTTCTGTGTTTTCCAAATATATTTTCCATCTCCCTAATGCCTTGCTAATCTCCCTTTGTGTTAGACAACAGGTTTACCCCTCAGAGACTCCCAGGAAACAGTATCTTATTAGAACTTGATAACATTGCTTCATTTTTTATTATATTTATTTTTACAGTTTTGATTTTAGTTATGGCAAGTGAGTGCAGTTTTCCATTCACAGCATTGATACAAAGTGTTATTTGAAATGACTTTTAGTTAAAAATGCAGTCAATTAAAAAAACAATATGCGAAAAATAATACAGGTAGTCCATGGCAATGACATGGTATTTTCATGACTGGGGTTTGGTAACACTGCTGCAGTGTACTTGATGAGGATGGATGACAAGATAAAGCTGTGTGGCAGAAGCCAGACTGTGAAGGGTCTCCTGCAGACTTAGTAACATGAGGGGCCATGAAGGGTCATAACCAGGAGACCAGCACATTAAGGTTTGCATGTTAGAAACTTCCAGCAGAACGTGAAGGGTGGCACACAGAAGCTGCTGAAGCAAGGAAGTGAGAAAGCCAGCAGACCCTCTGAAAGGTGACATGAGCATGGACAGTCATGGAAACAGTGGGGCTATGGAGGAGGAGAGGGATTTGTCTGACACATCAGTGGTACAGTCTTCTCTGCCAACAATTAGATGTGGAGGGAGAAATCTAGACTATTGCTCAGGTGTGGCTTGGTCAGTGGGTGGCAGGTGGCTCAACTAACTAGGTGGGAGATATTTGCACATAGTCAGTTGTTCCTTTGCTTGATAACTGACATAGTTTTGACCCTGAGTGGAACCCAACATCTGACGCACTGTGTGTTAACACTTTAATAGAAAGAATCCAAGGTCACTCATTCCCATTCCTAACTCCTCAGACAAAAATAGCAGAATCTGAATTGTGTGGTGGAACTAGGGGTTTTTTTTCATGTTGTGAAAGAAAATTTTGGTCAAGCAAATCATGGGGAAAAAAAAAAACCGAGATAATGTGTGAATCTCCCTAAAACTTTCAAGGAAGGCTTCTAAGTTTAATAAAATTACTTTAAATCCTTTTTAAGCCCAATCATTTCTAACTAAATTTCTGTTCTAAGTGTGAAGTTGTATGGTTTATGGCTTTTGATCTTCTAGAAATATTGATACATAGTATTTGCATGACTTTTTGGAGTATACTATGAACATTTTAATTTTGATACTGTAGATAGTGAGTAATGAGTTTCAGGGTAATTACCATTTTGAAATCAGTGAAGGGAACACCTGGAAAGATAGGAGTTCTGAAGAGTGGAGTTGTTCTATCAATACAGAATCATCTCATAACTGCAAGGACATGGGTACAGGGAATTAGGATCTGGGGACAAGTGGCTGCCAAATGTGGCACTCTTTCTCTTCCTTATTCTTCATGGTGGAAAGAGCCTGAGATCCACAGGGAAATATTTTTGGTACCTTATAGACTAAAAAGTGTATAACAATGAAGTCCCTCCTCTGATGAAGATATGAAGTTCACTTTCATGTCCACCATACAAAATTAAAATATTCTAGATATCCACCCTAGTCTGAAGTCCCCATGCCATGACCAAGCTCTGTAAGCACCTCACTTCAAAGAAAGGCTTGAGGTCTGGCAAAAAAAGTTACCTTATGAGAGTCAGGGAAGAGAAGACAGGTGTTAATTCATGATGATAATTAGAAAGATACAAAGTTTACATTTAGAAGAATATTTCTTTAAAAATAAAAAATAAACGTCTTTTGTATTACTTTCATAGTGAGTTAGAGTTACAATTGCTTTCAATAAAAATACATTTTTATTTAAAGGAAAGATAGCAGATAGAAAATTATATTAGACTCTTTCTCTATGAACAATGCCTATACCACAAGTCTGATGATCGATATCATGAAACTAAATCACCCACCACTCTGGCTGCAGGATGAAGTTTTAAAGGACTAAATCCAAATAGCTTAAAATCATAAATTATTAATTGCATTATAACCAGGATAAGAGAAAAGAATGCTGTTTTGTACAGAGATGAAGAGAAAGTGGAACCTAAAGAATTAGTCCAGAGATGATGGGAGTGGGTGTCAGAGATCAGGGAATCATAAACTATGTGATCTCATATATTTAGGTGGGAATCTGAGACCCAACTCCTCTAATTTTGTCATTCTGCCAACTTTTGTGGGGATTATAATTTTAAAGAAGATGGACTATTTCTGAACCCGCTGGGTGAAAACTAAGGCAAATGGTGCATGCAGATTTACTATCAGATTCGAAGCAGTTTTACTGTTTTAAGATATTCACAATGAAGTTTAAAAGTAGTGTTATGAGAAAGCTACAGAGAGTCATGCTTTAGCAAACTTCTGCAATTATAATGAAACACGAATTGAACAAGCCATTAAGAACTAAAGAAAATGGCATGGCATGAAATGGCGTGGCTACATAAGAAGTCAATTGTACTGGTAATGCATTATATAATACACGAAGAACTTGTTTAAGCTGCCACTGTAAATGCTATTTGGTGATTATGCTTCTCAACATACTGTTGCAATGGAAAGGAATGGTTTTACTGGCACTAGGTTGGAGAGATGGTAAAATGTTTATTTGATCATTTGTGCAAGGTAGCCCATGTCACATGGAACTGAGGAAACCTTCCAAGCCTGAAGAGAATGAGCAAACGGACAGCAGTTGGATGGTCACCATGCGTTAGATGTTTTCTAGTTTCCTTACACGTGCTCAAATTTAATCCTTGGTGTACCACAACCTTGTAGTCAGAGATCAGGGAATAAATTGGGGGAAGAAATTGCCCAGATTCACAAATTTGCTAAGGGGTAAGGATAGGACTCTGACACAGGCCCTTCTTCTTTTCATTAGAGGATTGTAATTATTACATATTGTAATTATGAATTAATCCTGATGACAACATTCATTTTCTTTAGAAAACTGAGTTTAGGAAAAGATGCATGAAACTGGGTTCCAGAATATTCCTAAACCAAAACTAGGAGGACTAAAATTCTTGAAAAAAAATTGTTTTAGATGCAACTTATGCTCTTTATGTAGGAAAGCTGTAAATGAAAGACATATTCATGGTTGGGATAGGAGGAGGTGCTCAAGAGAACTATAAATTATAGTCAAAAATCCTGACACAAAAAGGATCTCTGGTTCACTAGATAGGTAGCTCTAAGAATGATTTTTAACCTCCCTGAGCTTAAATTTTCATTATATCATGAGGTAAAGAGAATAAAAAATAAATGAAAGATGCTTTATGCCATAAAATATTATAGAACATTATTTATGTTTCATACTCCATTTTTTTGTATAGGGGCAAATCTATGTATAAGCCATTAAAAATGTTTAGCCTTTTTGGCATGCTGTGTGGTGGGAAGAGATGTCTTCTCCTCTATCAATAAGTCCATTTTAAGGGGCAGGGTTAGAAAAAGATGCTAGGTGGAACTATTATCCCATTCTCTGTCTCCTCTTTAGGAATTAGAGGTCTCATTCCCCTGGTCTGTTTTAAAAGGATCAGGTGGATCATGATAGGTTTCTTCCTGGGAACAAAATCCATTTTCTATGGTGGACGATGCTTTTAAACTCAATTGAAATTCAAAACCAATACCTAACCAGAAATGTCCAGTAGCTGTGGTACCAGAATGTCAACAGAAGCCTTAGGGATATACTCAGGAAGGGTGTGACTACCCTATCCAACAACAACCTTAAAAATGGGAAATCTTGCAGTTTCCTGTACCAGCAAGGGTTTCTCTTTCATAAGCTGAAAGCATTTCTATTTCCTACCAAGTTAATCTTTTGGTATAATATCCTCCATAAATTTATTTTGTTACTTTCATTTCAGAGAGGACAAGCCAGGGATAGAGTACAAAGTGATTCTAAGATCATCAAAAATTTCCACTCCTTTTAGCATCTTAAGTCTATAGAATTCAGACCTGCTACACTTAACTCCCAATTCCTGATATAAAATCCTTTGGTCATTCATTATCAGGACAGAGAGCAAAGAAATCTAATGACTGGTTGAAAAGACAGATCAATCGCTAGTTTGCAGAATGGATCTGGGTTTGACATTTGAGAATCATTTATGAGTGAAGAATTGTAATTCATCAAGTTACTTGACAAGAAATGAATAAGTTCTTTCCATATTACACTCCTCCATGCATAATTCGGCCTTGAATATCATTATAGCTTTGCCAAAGAATTTTAACTTAAATACTAAAATAGCTGCTTGCAAGTTTCAATTTTGGGGGGGTGGGGTGGACAAAACCTCAGAATAAACTGAGGACAGTGTCTCAATCTTTAATTTTTAAATGTTCTTTGCACTCTCTCATCTGTTCCATGACAGGTTGGCCAAATGGCAGGTGGACAAGTGAATTAAGTTGGTGGCTTCAGAACAAGAACAGCATAGTCAAAGCCTACAATTTAAATCTAGATATTCAGATTGCTTGTAAATGACACTAATGGAGCAACTGCTAGGTAAAAGGAATTGTGCACATATACGGATGTAGACTTTCATGGGAAGTTTCAGGTTACGCTCAACCTCCAAAGGAGGCCCCCGAGGACCTTAAGGGATTACTGACTTCTACGCCAGATCCTTCAGAAGCTATTGCATCTGAGATAATGAGTAAAACCCTTGAAATATATAAAAAGTACCATGCAAATATTTTGTTAAAATATGGCTTTTGTTTAAATTATTTCAATAAGAAAAGTAACATATTCATTTCTATGATGAGTCTTATTAGAATGGGAGAAATATTTCATGCATAGACCCAACCCTGAGCAGTAAGACAGTCATCAGTTTGACCTGTTTCACTGGTAGAATGAGGAAAATGAACTCATTTTAGCCTTATCCATTTTTAAAAACTGTGAACTGATAAATTGTGGACCTATTGGAAAGTAAATTTACTGAGACTCTAGGGAAGCTTAGCATGATTGTCTTTTTAGCCCACTGGGGCTATTGGATCATTTGAACTATGACAGTATTTCTTTTTCCTTTTATGATTGGATGGAACTGGCATGTTGTCATTTCCACGTCAATCTGAAGAAGTTTCTGCCTGCCATTACAGAACACCCCGCAACAACCAAGATGCGAGCAGTCATGCCCTGAAATGTATCTCTCTGATGTTATTGTATGTGTTGTGGGGGTGGATAAGGAAGGGAAGAAAACATCATATTACTCAGTTGTGTGGCCCCTTCAACAAGGAAGAAAGTGGTAAAGAGAGTCGGGAAGCAGATGATTCCAGGACAGGCAGTGTGGCAAAAGCAAGAGACAGACAAGATGATCATGGGTCTATGGAATACATTCATTCCTAAGTTAGTACAACTGTCCAAGCAAGACTAAAGGTGCTGGTCGAACAGACTGGAACATAGTCTGCTGAGCAACACGCCCAAGTCTCCACAGAGTAGCATATTTTTATTGCAGTATGACTTTCTTGGGAAATGAACAAAACTTTAAATAAATCACAATTACTTATTGCTTAGTATTTTGGATAATAAATTCTTTAGTTTATCAGAACCTCACGGCCTTCAAATGTGCATTCTTCAAATATTTTCAATTACATATACATTCTTTTCCTGAACAATAAATTATTCTTTTTAAAAAAAGGAAAAAAGTACATAATTTTAAAGCAAAGAAAAAACAACCATATATATTGACATTTATCTTAAACTTATATGAAAACAATTCTTTCTATGTTAGATGCTTAAATATAAATAATAAAGGACATTATGTTATTTACAATGTTACACAGTAAGTTGAGAGAGTAAAAGCTGACATTAACTCATAAAGACAGTAAATGATTTAAGAAAACATCCAAGTAATGTACAATATGTATTTACAAAAGAATATATAATAGAACTTGTGATATGTGGCCACTTCCTTTTGTCTGCTTTTCTCTGCAACGTTTCATGGATCTTTGTGGATAGAAATCTCCGTGGCTTGTGGAATGCAGCCAGTACTAAAAGATAAGGCCAGTTCTTCTTTATTTTCACCAATGTGAGCCATATACCCTTCAACCTCAGGCTCTCCCCAAAAAAGGAATTGTTACTGAGCAACTTACTCAGGATCAACTCCACCGGTATCGACAGTCACAATGAAACAAGAAAGAGATGGCGTATTGCTATTTGGGACACATTCACCTACATAGAGTACCATTTTCTAGAAAGCAGAAGGCTGTCTACCAGGTATTCTTTGGGAGAAAAAAAAAAAGGAAAGAAAGGAAAAAAGAATAGAAAATGAATCTTGAGAAAAAAGGAGTTTTGCATATATTATGCTCCACTGCATACACCTCAGTGGGATAAGATTCCAGACCCTGAAAACAAAGTTTGTGTTGAACTTCTGGGTCATTTTCACTACTTTAAACCCAAGACAGATTTCCACATGCTGGAAACATAGGTTCACACTTCTTTGGACTGCCAATGCACTACCTGAATTTATTATAAACAGGGATGGCTGAGAGTGATGTGGATAAAGCATCCCCGAAATTTCCCTGTGAACATAAATCAGGTGGCTGCACAGGGAGCCCTGTTCCATGGAGCAAAAGCAGTCTCACCTCATGTGAACCACCTCTGTGAGTGACCAAAATCAAGGTTGGAAATCAAATTTCATAAATATTTACAATTTGAAGAGTTACAGTAATTCTCAAACTAAAGAAATTTGTCACTCCTTGTTCTCATCAGAACATTCTTTTGTTATTGAAAATTTTCACAGTGGGACATCTGAATTCCCCAAAGCCCAAAGAATTTGAAACAGAATATTTAGATTTTTAAATCACAGTAGGAATTTTTTTTATTGAAATGTTGAGGTGTCAGTCAAGGCCTTCAAAAGCAATGTTAAAATGGTTTGAAGAAACTCTTGGACTGACTGTCTTCATCCCCATGCCATGATCAGACTCATTCTACATAACTGGGAAATGAGTACAACCTGACAGCCCCCTGCCCACGCCTGTAGGTTAAAAAACAAATGGGGACAAGGTTGAGTGCAGAAAAAGTGGCATGTGAACAACGGCAGCAACCTTGGGATACCAAATACTAAGAGTAATTTCAAGGATCTGCAGACAAGCACCTCAGTGGATTGTGGAAACATTAGGAGCCAAGACATTGACTCATGCCTAGCCTAGAGTTTTTCTTCCAAGATCCTGTGCTTGTCATTTCTCCCCTTCATTTGTAACATAAAGACTTGGAGAAGTAGATTTAGTACACCTGCAGACATTGACTTTGCAAACCCCCTGCTAACCTGTTTCCCATTTTGTCCCATGACTCCTAGAAGGCCACTCAGAACCTAAGTAAAGCTCCAACCCTGATATGACAGATATCACAGGCAGGGCATAAAGTAGGTTCTGTATTGTTTAAAAAATTTTTTTTTTATTTCCTGAATGAACAGTTATTTCAAATGTTAATACCTCTAGGCTTTCATTGGATTTATAATCATGAGAGAACGTGCAAGGTTTAGAACAACCTTAGTCCTGCTTTTGTGACATAAAGAAAAAATTAAGAAAGGGGGAAATGTGTGGCAAAGGTTGTAATTGGAGAGGTCAGTACACAGTGGGGGGGTCACTTCTGCTAGTGAAGGTGCAATCTTTCCAATACTACTGCCACGTCCTCATGAGTCAGCACTTGTAGAAGATTCTAACTAATTGCAAATCTCATGCACATTGGCCATTCTGGACAAAAAAAAATGTTCATGCATAGTTATGATCTAATCAAGGCAATGCTGAAAAAGAAAAGAGAAACAGAAATGGGAGAAAGAAGTGGTCAACCAAATTTAAAACGTCAACCGAGTCATGAGGCTGATCTCCATCTGTGTCTTCTACACACTCCTTCTAGAACACTCTACGACGATGGAAACATTTTCCTACAACGACAATACAGAGGCACATTTCACTCTAGAAGCTTATCAGGCAGACTGCCGAGTGTGCTGTCTGGGCTGGGCCTTTTGTGCCGGAATCTGTCTCTTCTGGAGTGGAGAATACACAGCCAGGCAGTAGCTCCCAGATCAGTGAAATACAAGTCAAAAATGATTGCACCTTTATCTTTTGTGGTTAGATGCTCAACTAGATGAGCAGCCTAAACATTCCCCCGGGGAGAAAGTTAAATAGAGTCCTCTTCTAAGGTGTTATATTTATCCTGATAGCAAGCCAGAACCCATTCTCTAAGCTACGCCTAATACTCTTGCTTTTTGTCCAGAAAAATAAGTTAAAATAAATGGTAGCTCCTTTTAGCAAGAGCAAGCCGTCTTCTGATTAATAATATAGTTTTTTAAAAATCACAGTATTACTTTCTTCCTAATATTTAACATTACTTAGTGCAGTTTCTTGCTGTATTTAATAGTAGCATGCTGTTGAATCTACTATTATCTCAGAGCCCAATGAAGCAAACCTTTGGCTGACAGAGTCGACAGAACTCATTTCATATTCTGAAAGCAAAGAAAGCTCCGTACGAAAGAGGAGAGTATTTGAATGGATGTGCCATTACAAGACGTACCGACTGGGTGGTACTACAAGCAACAGAGGGACAGCTGCGAGTCTCGAAAATCATACACCCAAATTGACATCATAATGCAATGCACAAGAAGTCAGCAAAAACTGAACAAATGGGAAGGTTCTGCTCAAATACTGTGGAAAGCAACCACTGTAACTTGACAAAACTTGCTCTCAACATAACATAACATAAAGGCACCATTGATATCTTTCTTGTTTTGAAATACTGTAAAAAATTGCTACATATGGCACATAACACATTTTTACATACATATATTTAATTTATAAAAGTTTTTTTTCCTGTTTTCTATTTGCAGAACTGCTAAAATAAAATAAATTGTTTAATTTAAGGTGGAATACTTTATTATATAAAATAAAGTTTTACAGGTGAATCTATGTGTATATTTGGGTTCTATACAGCAATAGGGTCTTGGTTAGCGATTACACTAGACAGCCTGGCCTGCAATTCCTCCTGCGTTGAGAAGCGGCCTGCGGGGTTAGTCCTGCTGTCAGCCAGGCGGAAGGCAGGTGCTGCCTCGAGGCCCGCTGCCAGGGGGTTCTGAATGCCCAGGAAAGGTGTATCTTCACCTACGCGTTCGTCTTCTGTCTCACTCTCTGAGTTACTGTTCTCAGAGCTTGTGTCACTGTCCATTTCCAACCTGTTGGCAATGTGGCCATTGGGCTTGGTTCTTTTGGCCCGCCGGCTGTTGGCGAGTTTCTTAACGGGCTCTTGAGCTGGCTCGTATTCCTGGGTGGTCTCGTACTCCTCGTCCTCCACTATCCTCAAGGGACTGGAGGGGAGGCTGTTGCTCTCATGCGCGGGGTTGTGATGGAAGGAGTTGAACTGCTGAGGGTGGTGTTCATACTTCTCCCGTAGCCTCGGTGGAGTCACAAGAAGCAGAGGTCTCTCTTCTTCCACGAAGGGGCTGACTGCCACGGAGGGCATGGACACTGTCATGCTGGATACGGGTGGAGACGATTCCGAAGGGGGCGATTTGGGGGAGCTTGGCGTGTGGAAATCTACAGGTGACATACGAGCCGGGGTTGTCATGGCTGATACATACCTGCGTGAGCACAGAATACACCACGTAAGTGTGGTGGAATAAGAGATACAGAGCAGGGAGGGGAAGGATAGGATCTGATCGGAGAGCAGTATTCATTTGCATATTTCTCAATTTTTACACTAGGAAATTCAGCACCCTTGGAATCAAAACTTATGTAGCCAAGAGTTTCCTCATAGGAGTACATGCAAAGATCAGCTAAATTGTCTAGCTCATCAAAGCTCTGGGGATTTTCAGTCTCATCATGAGTTTAAATAAAAGCACATGAGCCAAGAAATGAGAACACAAGGTCCTGGAAACTACTCAGTTTATTAGGACCAAGGCTCAGGGAGTCGGAAGGGAAAGAAGTATTACTTAAATACTATACCTTCCTAAATGCCAAGGGGTCTTAGAGAATGAAGCCCAAATGGGGAATGGAAGAAGATCTAAGATGAGTTGCTGATAGCTGGATCTGCATGCATTTGCATCTGTGTGCCTTGTTTCTCCTTAGCTCAGCTATAAGGTTATGTCTTATGAAAAAAAAAGAGCATAGTAACTTAGATTTATTCCTGACAACAGTGTCATACATTTGTGTGCTTGCAATTTTTATCCATGAAATGTTACTAGTTAACATTCAGTTTGCAACTACCCCATCCCAGGGTCCAAGACATTCAAAGACATTCAAAGGCAAGCCCAAAAGAACCTCACGTTGTTTACACTATGTCCAATCTCCCGACTCTCTCTCTTCCCGAACCCTCCACTGCAGCAGTCTTAGGCTTCCTAACAGGAGTACATGCAAAGACCACCTAAGCTGCCTGGCCATCTTCTGTGACCGCTCAAAGGCTGGCTGGGGCCTTAATACCTGCTATCATGCCACATCTGGCAATGCTCAGCGCATCTCAACGCCAGGATCCCAAGTGCACTTTTTTTTACCAAACCATGCTTGCTTCCCCCCAGAATAAGAAGACATGACTCTGGGCACTGAGGGGAATGAGTCACATTTCTCAGCTTTTGATTAAAAATATATAAATGAGTCTTCTCTTCACCTTGACATTTATAGAGTTTCATTCGTCATGACCTGTGATGACACAGGACACTACTTTCTGAACTTTTGTTAACAAGAACAGGAAAACTATTAATTTCCCTGCTTTTCCATGATTCATGGTGATATGGATGTGAGATTCAGCTGTGTCTATAATGGGAAAATGTCTTGGAGATTGAAATATTCGGGGCTCAAGTCTTCTGACTTTATTTGGGGGGTACTTAAATTCTCTGAGTAATAATAATCCAGCTTCAATCATGTACGATTTATTCATCTTTTCTCCTTGTAATCTTTAAGTTAAGGTTTATTTTGCAGTCTTAGATGGTATCTGGGGTATGCATGTCAACCATCAAAGATCAACATCTCTGGTAGTGATAAGGAAAAGAGTTCATCCCAACCCCCTTTTCACATTTCAAAAGAGATTGAATTAAGATGGAAAGACTTCCTTAACACACAAAGATAAAATTACATGAATTTAAGATGAATGTTTTAAGCCAGTTTGGGATCTTGTTTGTTTTTTTCTTTTATAGATGGTTGGCAAGGAGAATTCAAATCGGATAAATTCCATACAGTTCTGAAAGACCATTTTGGGGAGATGGTGGTAAATAAGTGATCAGCTGGCTCTATATGACCTGCAAGCTCATGTGTCATCCTTTCTTGTACTTCCCAGTCTATAACAGAAAAGAATCTTTCCAAACCATCTCCACCCAGGTAACTACCAAACAAATATGGATTCAGCATTCTGTAAGCATTTTATAAATGGTCAAAGATTAGACTGAGATGGTCACAAGATAAAATAAAACCCAGCAACTGGAAAACACACAGATAACAGCTTATTCACAGGCTAAAAAACCAAGTGGGAATTACTCACTTCCAGCTAGAGCAAAAATAAATCAAGCAGATATATGAATTCACTACTCCTATTTAACATCTCATTTGTTTTACTTTCTTCCATTCCATATTTCACCTTTGCTGTTATTTCCCCAACTCTACCCAAACTCCCTAGAACAAAGCCTGAACATTTTGAAATAAAGGGACATATTGAAGGCAACATCTGCTTTGAAAATCCCCTCTGAAGACTGCCAGATACAGCGTAAAAGAGAATTATTTATCCACCCCTTCTTGAAACTTCAAAAAAGGGATACTATGGGGTGGAACACAAGCAGCTGTCCCCCCATGACTATCAGCAAAGACAGAGCCCTTGTTTGCGTTCACTGAGGCTGGAAGGTAAGACAGTTAGCACATGAGAACAGGAGGCCAGCTTGCTGACTCCCAAATTAGAGTTCGGGTAACTGGCCAATTGGAATAACAGAAGGGTCTTTAGCAAGCAGTGATGCCATCCCTCTAACGTTATAAGAGAGGAAGCTGGACCCAGAATGGGGTTGAGACTATGGCCAGTTCTGGGAATTCCTCGTCGGTGCACCTTCCACCTCAAATCGCTCCAGCTCTTTAAGAGCCTGCTGCCTGTCAGTCATGGGAGGTTGGAGAAGCTAAGAAGAACTGAGTTCCTTCAAAAAGCTGACTTCAACTAGGAGCATTCCTAGAAGAGGGAGCTGTCGCCGTGTTCGGATCAGGCAGCTTCCTTCGGTGAGGCAGCAGGTGCCCACAGGGATTCTCCTACTGAGGTTCTCCTCGGCAGTAGATCGCCCCTGGCTTTTACCTTTCGCTATGAGGAGAGTCTCGGTAGGAGTCAGGGGTTTCTCTGGCATGCCTGAGGAAGCTGTTACACTCGCGAGGGCCTCCTGTGCCATTAAGACGTCCTCTTGGGCCCCCAGTTGGGCTGCTGTGCCTACTGTTTCCTACTGATGACGTCATGATTACAGAGTGGCTTTCCGAAAGGATGCTTTCTGTGTGCCCGTTGCTCCAGCTACAGGGAAAATGTGAGACGTGGTGAGATGGTTTTGTAAAATTACACATAGAAATGGAAACGAAAGGAAGTTATTCTGACAAATATTTCAAACTAATGATGCCATCAGCAGTTCTCTACCACAGTACTCGTCCAAAGGATTGATACAAAGAAACTTGCTAGAGAAAGGATATCGGTTCAGACTGGCTGTGTGACCATAGTTTATTCATTTGTTCACTCATTCAATAAATATTTACCAAATGTCACTACACATTAAGTATTCTTACAGTCTTTCTTTTCTTGAGTCCCTTGGATTAAAGAAACACCCTGTTACAAGAGTTACATTTAGGCCAGGTAAGGTGGTGCATGCCTGTAATCCCAGCCGCTTGGGAGGCTTGAGGTAGGAGGATCGTAAGTTCGAAGTCAGCCTCAGCAAATTAGCAAGGCCCTAAGCCGCTTAGCAACATCCCATCTCTAAATAACAGTGAAAAGGGCCTGGGGATGCAGCTCAGTAGTTAAGTGCTCTGGGTTCAATCCCTGGTACAAAAGAACCCAACCAATCAAACAAACAAAATGTTACATTTGGAAGTCTAGTGTTACTCTTGGTAGCCTGAAATCAGTTTGAGGTCACCAGAGCATTTGGTAATTTGGGGTTCAGCTTTTTAGGGTTCACCAACCTTCATGTATATTTTCCAAGGCAGTCCAAGAATTAGAAGCAGTTTCTAAGTATTATGCAGAATCTTGGGCTTTTCCTGGGTGTAACAATTCAGTAAGTGGCAGCATATGAGTAAGGACAATCGCTAGGATGGGTAACAGTAAAGCCACGAGGTGGGCATTATTATTCCCCTGCCTTTTTTTGGTAATGGAAAAATTGATTCTCAGATTTACGTAGGAATTAAGTGCAGAGCCAGCCAACGTCCACTGTCTCTGCATGTCAACGTCTGTACCTTGTTCTGCCTCCCAAGTGTCTCCCTTGTTACACAGTCATGGTAAACACTCATGTGCAGAAGTTCATTCTTAGAGGAATTCTCATACCTGTGACTAGGAGTCTGGGTGACAGTCGTGGAGTGATGAGCTGTCGAGGTATAATGACTGGTGGAAAAAGATGTCTCGGCTTCTCTCTCAACAATATGCTCACTAGAGATGACGTTCTTAGACACATATTGCTGTAGACACAAAGACACAACTTGAAGATTCATGTAAATCAAAATACGAAGATTGTCACACACACATCTGTTTTTTGTACGTATGCTTCACAAGAACTTCGATTTCTCCAGTGCCACATGACAAATCCTCTTTTGGCTACTATGGTTTTTATATTTGATGGGAAAAAATGGAATTAATTGATTACTCTCTGGATGCGCACACATTAAGTACTAAAATCACAACTAACTTTCTCAGAAAAAGACCTTTATTCTCCCTCATTTCCAATTGATAATGCGACTACAATTCAATACAAATTCTGTGGGATATTTATTTTTGTCAGGGTTGTTGAAAGTCAAAGAAAACTAGTATATATTTCTGAACAAAAATATAGCTGGTCTTTCTTCAAATTCCAAGTCACTAGAAAAAAAATGTAATTTCAATATTTTGGATCTGCTTTTCTCTTTTAATTTCATAGTGTCAATGTTTCCTTATTAATATTGAAATCTTTAACTCATCAGCGTTAAGATGAACAAGGACACTGCAAAATTCAAAGGGCTTGCAAAAGTCAAGATATTCTGAGAAAGCACATGATATACAGAGGGCTTTATATTTTGTGCAAATATTCTATTTTTATCATCAAACGACGGTAGCTCTGTCAGTGAGAATTTGTATTTTAAAAGTTGTTTTGAAGTTGTGTTTTAAATGGTATCTGTATTTCTAACAAATTGAGTTAAATAACAGGAAAAGGAATGGAAGGGACTATTCTTTGATAAATTGCGCACTTTACAGTCTGATGGGTATCTAAAGAACCTGATCCCTTCACGGTAGCCTAAAAATGGACAACTTGGATTATGCACAAAACTCCAGCTGGGTCTGTTTATGGAAAGACTATTCCATATGGATCTTCCTGGGAAGTACAGCTAGCTCGTCCTCTCTCTCTCTCTCTCTATCTATATATAATATAGAGTAACCTATATCTGGTCATGCATATTCTACTTTTGCTTCTTGCAATGTGAAATAAGCTCAATGAATCTAAGGGCCATTGGGCTGTTTCATGTAGATTTTTGTATCTAACACTCACAAGAAATCTTTGAAGTAGTTATTATGTCGAGGCCTGTTTTCGTAATGAAGAAGTAAGGTAAAGAAAAGGTTAGTCTGAAGTCACACCATCTGAGGCATTATAGGAATCCAGGCACCATGGCAATATGGCTCTTATGAATTGTAACATACACAGTGACAGATTATACTTATGTTGATAGCGAATGCACTTATTAGCCCTGCAGAACACTTTGATGAACACTGTTAGGGGGAGGGAAGAAACAGAGTATATTAACCTATAAGCACCTTGTCCCCAACAATGTCATGAAGGTCTCTGATATAAGAACTAGGGGTAGTCTAGCCTTGGGTCTATGACATATCTGCTCCACTAAGTATAAGCTTTTTAAATACAAACTAGAAAATGGTACTACTATATAATCTTTAGGATTTTTCTATTAAAAAATCTATACATCAGAGGAAAATGAAAAGTGAAATGAAACAAAACAAGAAATATTTTGCTAGAAAAGAAAGAGCAACACTTCAAAAGCCAGGAGATCTAAGTACATCTCTGGCTCTTATCTATATAAAAAGAAAGAGGTTTGGAAGATGATAATATGTAAGTAGTCCCTAGAGTCAAATATTCTATGATCTAGAAGAATTTAAAGGTCAAGTGCTTGGTAAAGTATAAACAAAATATCTGAATGCTTAAGGATATATTTCATCTGGAGGGCTTGGTGTCACATAGAAAGATCCAGGGAATCAGCAAGCATTACAATCTCCCAGTTTTGCTACCGCAAAGCATGTTTGATAAGTCACTTGACCTTTCCATGCCCTGATTTCTTCCTTTTGGAAATCAGAATCAGTAAATCATCAGGCACTGTGAAGTGCTTCTAATAAATATCACTGCAAAGTTCTTTGCCCAGTTAACTGTGCTGATCAGTTATAGACTGGAGTAACCTTCACTTCCAAATTATTAAAAAATAAAAATTCCTTCTGATAATGGTTTTATTAACTTTATTACTTTGTTTTCTTCTTCCAGTTACAGCCTCCCTATAGTACAAACTTAATTATTATTCCAACCCCTTAATGAACGTTTTATAAGGGGAAAAGTGCTGGTTTTACAGTAACCAAATCCACTTTAAAAAATGGTCCCATTATTTTCTCCTGGCAAAATCTTGGTTTCCTGGAAGCCATGGTGATTAATGGTGGCAGCTAACAGCCTAAGAGCTTTAGAAAATAAAATTTCAGATGCCTGAACAAAAGAGAGATGCGTAGATTGTCCCCCTGGCCAGAATCAACATACATTCACCAGCTGAACGTTCTCAGGGGGTGGGTTAGGATGGTGAGGCCCGTTGGCTATGTTCACCATGTTGTTTCTTTCAGACCGAAGGCTCTGTCGAAGCCGGTCGTGAAGCTTTTTCCGCTGTTTCCTGGATATGAAAAAGGAAGCATTTATTTTTTTTTTTCTATCACTTACATTTCTTAGTACAGCCAAATCTTTATTCTACCAAAACCTAGGAATAACTTGAGCTGATGGCTAGGTGGTGAGGAGGACAGGGATATAAGCCGCTCCAGCTCAGAATAAGTGGACTCACACATCCTTAGCAAATAGGTTTAAAAAGCTGTGTGGGATTCTTGTAGAATTTTACTAAAGGACAAGCAAGAAAGAGGAGAAAACAAATATGTTGATTCTTGGCTAAAATCCCAACTTTCTTAATCAATCCAACTTTGCCTAAATCTTACAGATGGTCATTTGTCTTAGATAACAATTTGTGCTGTAGAATTGACTAATTCTATTTGTAGTTTTCCCTGAAAATCCCTTAAGAAAATATACTTAGTTTTGAATCTGTACATTACACACAGTTAGCATGTATGTCCATATCGCATGTATAGGAGTGAGTCTAGGGACACATTTTGCTATAGGTTCTGGTACAACTGGAATATTGATCTTGCCCTTGTAACGCTTTTTGTACAAATAGGCAGTGAATCCTAATACTGAATCCAATAAGTCACATGAGGTCAATTCCATGAAGGCTTCTCTCTGTCACTTAGTTCTGGCAACATAACATGCTAAATCATGGTGTATTAAGAACACACAATCCATGCCCTTCATTTTGTGGTACAAAAGCATATTATTTTTGTTCCTCAATACAATGTTCAGATCATAAAATTTTTCCATGACTAGTTTTGGCAAGTGTATTATGTAAAGAGGAAAAAATTTTTAAAAAAATCTCACATTAATTTAATATTATTTTAGACTTGAAAGAGAGAACAATGAAGGGCAGACAGGAAAGGTATTTGGTAAGGTGAACCAAGCTTATAGGGCCCAGTGACCATGAATGCATTTTAAAGTTTTCGCTCTATTTCTTCCTTGTAAATTTTGCTTATTTTTCTCCCATGAGATTCCTTTTGTATACCTCACCTTTTGATAGTATTTATGCTGAGAACCTAATTAAGAAGAACTGAAACACAGTCACTCTTTTAGGAAACTACATTCGAAATACCACCAAGTGTTTCCTTTCGTTCCTGTTTGTGCAAATTGGATTTGTCCTCAGCAGCGATGTGCCAAGTGCGTCTTTGGCACTTACACCTTCCTTTTCATATGTGACACCTGTGTGTACATACATGCATGCACAACTACATACATGCACTCCCATTCTTCCACACAAGGCTGTCCCTGCAAATGTTTATCCATCAACAGGGCTGTGGTCACATGCTGGGAATCTCCTGAGATTTTGCACAAATTTGCAAAGCTTTCCAATGTGTGTGATTAGGAAAGGTCCTAAAACTGCATTATGTGGAGGGAAAAATAAGGGGAACAGTGCTTCATTCCTCTGTCTCCCCGAGATGAGGGTATGGAGTGTAGAGCCTGCAAAGCCCTGGCCGCCTAAGTCGTCTCTGCAAGAAGGAAAGAGAAAGGCGTGCAGGGGGAAGGTTTACTTGGTTTTGCAGTAGGCCACCACACACATGATGCCGAC
>PVKS010021682.1:0-34814 GCA_004027875.1 Aplodontia rufa | reverse complement strand
GTAACATGAGTTAAATCCAGATAAGATGTAATGCTTTACAATCTAATACTTTTTTTAGAGTTATAATGGGAAGGGGAAGGGAGGGATAATGAAGGGTAATTGTGGGGGGCACTCCTGGGGATAATTGCAATATCCAGAATATATACACATTTTATACACATTTTATATTATTTTGTTAAAATCTTGTAAGGTTGCTCAAAAATAAAAAAAAATGTTTGGTTAGAAAAAAAAAAGATGTTGTGGGAAGGGGAAGGGAGGAATAAGAGTGGGTAATTGGGGTGGCACTCTTGGGGGTAAATCCAATTTTCAGAATCTATATACATTATATATTATTTTGTTAAAATTTGTATGATTGTTCAACAAATAAATTTCTCAATAAAAAATATACTTTTACTTTTCCCCTTCACCTTTTGCCTCCCATTCTTCCTCCCCCTTTCCTCTTTTCTTTCCTCTGCTGTACTAGCCTTCCTTTAGCTGGTCTATTAATTTGTATTTGAATGGATCTGTACAATCTTATCCTTATCCTTCCTCTACCTTTCCTTTATTTTTACTCTACCTGCCACATATGAGAGAAAACATTCAACCTTTTGAGTTTCTGCATTTGGCTAAGTTTTAAATTTCTGAAAATATAACAGTATATTCTCCAACCAAAATGAAATAAAACTAGAAATGAAAAACAGAAAAATAGTTTGAGCATGGTGGTACATGCCTATAATCCCAGCAATTCGGGGGGATAAGGCAGGAAGACCAAGTTTGAGGCCAGCCTGGGCCACTAAGACCCTGTCTCAGAACAAAAAAATAAAATGGGTTGGGGAATGCAGCTCAATGGTAGAATACCCTGGGGTTCTATCTATAGGAAGGAGAGAGGAGGTAAGGGAAGAAAAGAACAGAATAACAAGTACATATCTAAACACTTGGAAACTAAGCAACATACTTCTAAATAATCCAAGGATCAAAGTCTCAAGGAAAGTTTAAAAACATATTGAACTGATCTACATTGGAAATTCAGCATATCAAAATTTGTGGAACAAAGCTAAACCAGTGGTAAAAGGGAAATTTATAACATCGTTATAATTGTTTTAAAATTATATAAATATATATATTTATATAATATATATATATATATTTAAAAGTTTCAAGTTAATAACCTAAGCTCCCATCTCAGAAACCTAGGAACAAAGCTAAATAAACCCAAGGCAAGACAGAAGGATGGAAATACCAAAGGGTGGAGTGGGGGAGGGGGAATCAACGAAATTAAAAACAAAAAATTTTAAAAATCAGGCTAAAAATTGACAAGTCTATAGCAAAAGTGGTAATTACAGAAAAGGCAAATTCCTAACATCAGGAACAAATGTAGGACTATTATTACAGACCCTGCAGACATCAGAAGGATAATGAGACACTACAAACAGCTCTATGCACATAAATTTGAGAGAGAAAATGGACCAAGTTGTTAAAAAAAACCATTCAATATGCAATACATCATTTGAAAAAACACTAACTAAAAAATTGTATTTTAATTTTAAAAGTTCCAAAGAGAGGCTGGAGTGATGCCTCAGTGGTTATGGTGCTTGCCTGGCATGCATGAAAATGTGGGTTCAAACCCCAGCACCATGTACACAATGAAATGTCGGAGCAACAAAAGCCACATGAAAAACTAAATAAAATTGATTCTCTCTCTCACCATCCCCCTCTTAAAAAATTCCAAAGAAAAAATTTCCAGGTACAGATACCTTCACTATATAATTCTACCGAACATTTAAAAATAGGACCAATATCAATTGTATATTATTTTTAAATATTTTTGTATATAATTTTTCCAATTATATGAGGCACTTAAAGTATGTTTGTGCATAAGTATATTATTAACTATATTATAGTATTATAGTATTTATTTTTTACACTATTACCCTGATGTCAAAAACAAAGCACAAAAATGAAAACTACAGACCAAATAACGCTCAAGAATATAGAAACGAAAATTCTTAACAAATATTACCAAAGTATTCAGCATATATAATAGAATTATAGCCAGATTGGTAGCCCACACCTATAACTCCAGCAACTGAGGAGGCTGAGGCAGGAGGATTATAAATTCAAGGCCAGCCTTAGCAACTTAGCAAGACCCTATATAAAAAAATTTTTTTAAAAAGGATTGGGGGTGTTGGAGCGGTGGCTCGGTGGTTATGGAGATTGCCCAGTATGCGTGAGGACGCAGGTTCAAACCCTAGCACCCACGTACACAACTGTCCGAGCAATGTAAGCCATGTGAAAAACTCAAGAAAAATTGATTCTGTCTCTCTCTCTCACTGTCCTTCTCTCAAAAAACAAAACAAAACAAAAAAAGGATTAGAGGTGTAGAGTACCCCTGATTTCAATCTCCTTCAATCCCCAGAACTATAAAATAATTTTAAAAGGACTGATACACCATGATGATCAAATGGGGCTTATACCATGGATGTAAAACTGGTTCAATAATCAAAAGATCAATGTATCACATCAGCAAACTAAAGGAAAAAAAATCACATGATCATATCAATAAATAAATTGACAAATTCGATACCCATTTGTGATTAAAACCCTAAAAATTTTTGTAAAAGAATACAACTTTTGTAACTTAAAAGCTTCTACAAAAATGGTATATACTAAATGGTAAAAGACTGACTGCTTTCCCCAAGATAAAGAACAAGGTTTTTGGCATTCTTACTCTTAGATGCAAGTTCTAGCCAGTTCAATGAAGCAAGAGGAAATTTAAAAGGAATTCATATTGGAAAGGAAAAAATTTTAAAATGATTCCCACATGCAGATGTGATTTTCTAGTAGAAAATCCCAAGTAATCAACACAAAAAATTTTTACATTATGGAATAAGTAGTTTAATAAGCACAAAAACATAAAAATCAATTGTATTTCCATATATGACCTGATATAGTTTGGATACTAGGTGTTCACCAAAATCTCATGCGGGAGATAATGCAAGAAGGCTTAGAGGTGAAATGACTGGATTAAGGATCTCAATCCAATCAGTGAATTAATCCTCTGATAGGGATTAGCTGAGTGGTCACTGTAGGCTGGTGGGGTGTGGATGAAGGAGGTGGGTCATTGGGGTGTATATTTTGTATCTGGAGAGTAGTCTCTCTGCTTCCTGATGTGATGTCCTGAGCCACTTTTCCTCCACCACACTCTTCAGCTATGATGTTCTGCCTCACCTCGAGCCACAAGGAATGGGGCCAGGCTTCTACAGACTAAGATTTCCGAAACTGTAAGCCCCCAAATAAACCTCCTCCTCTAAAATTGTTCTTATCAAATCTTTTAGTCATAGCAGTGAAAAAGATGACTAAAAACACTACCAATGAACACAGATACTAAAACTAAAAATATCACTTATAATTGATCCAAAAATGAGATTCTTAGGAGTAAACATTAAAGATATGTATAGGGCTCATATGCTTTAAAAAAATCACATATGGGGTTGGAGCGGTGGCTCAGCAGTTACAGCGCTTGCCCAGCATGCACAAGTACGTGGGTTCAAACCCCAGCACCCATGTACACAACTAAGTGTCAGAGCAACGAAAGCCATGTAAAAAACTCAATAAAAAATTGATTCTCTCTCTCTCTCTCACACTGTCCCTCTCTCTTAAAAAAAGTCACATATACAAAACACTGACTAAAGAAATTCAAGATCTAAATATAGACACATTGTGTTCATGGATTAGAAGAATCAACAAAGTAAAGAAGTCAGTTCCCCCAAATTGATATATAGGTTTAGTATACTCCCTTTCAAAACCACAGCAAGAGTTTTTCATGTGTATAAACAAGAGGATTTCAAAATTTATATGAAGGGGCTGGAGCAGTGGCTTAGTGGTAGAGCAATTAATTGTCTGGCAGGTATCAAGACCCAGGTTCAAATCCCAGCACCACATACACAACTGTCAGAAAAACAAAAACCAGATGCAAAAATATTAAATAAACTTGACTCTTTCTCTAATAAAAAATGTAGGGGCTGGGTGGTGGCTCAGTGGTTATAGCACTTGCCCTGGCATGCACGAGGATGCGGGTTTGAACCCCAGCACTATGTACACAATAAAGTGAAAGTGTCGGAGCAATGAAAGCCACATGAAAACTAAAATTGCCTCTTTCTCTCACTGTCCCTCTCTCCTTTAAAAAAAAACTAGAATAGCTAAATTATTTTAAGAATAAAGTAGGAAGAATCTATCTGTCCAATTTTAAAACTATAGTAATCAAACTATAGTAAGTCAAGACTGTTTGGTATTGGCAGAACAGAAATATATATCGATGGAATAGAGAACACAGAAATAGACCCACGTAGATATTCCCAGCTCAATTTTTCCAAGATACAAAAACCATTCAAGGGAGGGAAGATGGCCTTTAAAACATATGGTCCTGGAGCAAGTGGATATTCACAGGCAGAAAACAGGAAAGAAAAAAAAAACACTTCAATCCAAGTCCCATACCTCATACAAAAATTAACTTGCAAAGGTCTATAGACTTAAATTTAAAAACATAAAACTGTAAAACATTAGGGAAAAATAAAACAATCTTCAGGATCTATGCCTATGCAAAGAGATCCTAAACTTGACACCAACTCACATAAGAGGAAAAGTGACGAATTAGACGCCATCAAAATTAAAACTTCTGTTCTGTGAAAGACTTAATAGGATAAAGACAAGCTACAAAAGAGAATACTTTCAAACCATACATCCAATTAAGGACCAATATCTAGAATAAAGAACTCTCAAAATTTGATGGAAAAAGCAATCCAATTATAAAATGACTAGAAATGCAGATATTTCAAAGGGGATATACAGATGACAAATAAGCACATGAAAAGATGTTCAACATCATTAGCCAGAGACATGCAATTTAAAACCACAATGAGACATCACAGGCAGAGCATGGTGGCCGAGCATGATCCTCTACCAGTTGTTTCCCATTTGAATATTTGTATTCCAACCTTCCTTTACAAAACCTGGGATACCAGGGGACAGACCACAGTGCTTAAAGAAGGTAGGAAAGAGGTGCCGGCATCACCCTTTCCCAAGTGCAAGCAATACAACATGCAGGGAGACCTTTTCCACTTTGGGAAGGTATTGGGCATTAAGTCCAGGTCTCAGACTTGAACCTCAGTGCCAGGCCCCTCAAGCTCTATAGCCACTGCCCCAGCAGACTGAGCCTTTGGAACGGCTTGCCAGGCAGCCAGAGGACTGCCTCCACCACCGCACCCCCAACCTCAGGCAGTACACCTTAGAGAAAGATTCCACCCATTGAGGAGTGGAAACGGAAAATAAAAACAGGACTAGACACCGCAAAGCAAGGAGACAATACCAGGAAGGGAACTTTTGACTTAGGAACAACAAAAACAAAACCAGGCCGAAGAGTACAAATACACAGGCAACACTTTAATTGGGAGGTTTTACCCCAAGGAGAGGCAAAACCACAGAGAAAACAGGCTGCTCCCCAAATAAGAAAAGGGGAAAGCCTTTAATTGGGTTATCAAAGCGGGCTAGGGTCTCGCTGATCATTATCTCAGTTCTGGTTTTGCCAGGTGGCTTCAAAGAAGTCACTATCACTTGAGGGGGCAATCCAGTTCCCACGATACGATTGTTCCTGCTTAGGTGAGAAGCCTCAGTTCTTATCATGGGAAAATTGCTTCTGCTTGGCTTGGGGGGTGATCTGTCTTTAATGTGTTGCTGTTCTTGGAATCCAAGATACTGCAGGTTTAGGGCAATAGCTGGAGACTTCTAGGTGCTACTCCAGAGGGTGTAAACAGGACATTATAAAAGCTGGTAGTTTAATGTCCCTACAAATCTTGAAAATACTTTCCTCTTATCTTGGTGTCCTTAGTCTTGAGGGGAGACAAGATCAGTTAAGTGAATTTAGGGACAATAAATCTTGTATTACCATTTTTTAGACATCCCACACCCACCTGGGCCCACCAGGGTGGCCTCACCCTCACATGACTCCTAGAAACTATAGGCACCTCACAGTCACAGTCAGGTGTGCCATGCCCAGAGCTGCCAGGGAACATATCCTGTATCCCACGTGGTGGTGCAGTCCCACAACCCCTGCAACCTTGGCTACTGACACACTGTAGTCATTGCCAATATTGATAACAGCCGATGCAGCTGCATGGACAGGACATCCAAGCACCCACTTGGATCCAAAGCCAGTGCAGCATATCCAACCAACACCCGAGCACACATCAACAGCAGAAAGTTTTACTACTAAAGCCACCCTGTGAAATTGGTAAAAATCAACTGGCCCCGGCCCACTAGATGCAAAGTAAATAAATAAATAAATAATCAACACAAGAAACATGGGGAAAAACAACAATGTAACAGGACACCTCCAAAGGAACTCAACTCTAGCAATAGGCCACAAAGAAAAAAAAAACTAACAAGTTGCATCGCCAATAACACAAAAACATCACTTTATGGAATCAGTGAGATACAGGAAAATACCAACAATCCAACAAAATTAAGATGACAATTCATGATATGAACAAGAGTTCAAAAAAAAAGAACTAATCAGAAATCTCAGAGCTAAATGCAATATATAAAATTTAAAACATAGCCTCCATAGCAGAATCAGGTAGAATAAAACTTCTGATGTTAAAGGAGAAGTCTTGAAACAATCCCATCAGATGATTTTAAGAAGAAAGCCTTCAAGACACCATTAAGCAAGCCAACATTTGCATTATGGGTATTCCAGAAGAGAATGCAAAAGATGTAGAAAAAAATCTATGAAATAATTGCTAAAAAAAACTTTCCAAATCTAGAGAAAGATGTGAACAACTAAATTCAGGAATCCTAAAGGACCCCTAATAGAATGAATCAAAAAATCCACTCTGAGGCATATTATAGTCAAACCATCAAAAATTCAAGAGAATTCTAAAAATAAAATTGTCAAGTCATCTCTAAGGTGGTCTCCATTAAACTTCTTGGCAGAAACTTTACAGGCTAGGAGAGAATGGAATGAGCTATTCAAAGTCCTGGGGGGCAAATGCCAGCTAAGAACACTATACCCAACAAAGTTACCCTTCAGAAATAAAGACCAGGGACAAGCAAAAACTGAAGGAATATATGGCTACCAGATGGCCCTACAAAAAATGTTCAAGGGTGTCCTAAATTAGAAGATAAAGGGTGGTACCTATCATCATGAAAACATACAGAAGTATAAAACACAGCAGTAGAGCAGATAAACAAGAGAAAAAGAATCAAATGTTAACACAAAAACCCACCAACCTACAAAGATGAACAGAAGGAGAGGAAGAAATGAACAAAGGATATATAAAACAACCAGAAGAAGAAAAAGAGATTGGCCAGAGTATGCTTTTAGTTATCAATAATGACCCTGAATGTAAATGGATTAAATTTCCTAAGTAAAAGATACAGACTCAGTCCCAGTTATTGAGCTGCTGAAGAGGACTCAATAATCTCCCCCTCTGAGCCCCCACTGCCCAACGCTCAGGTTTCAGCCTCCCAGCCAGCCTTCTCCTGTAGCCACCTTCTGCAGGCCATTTCCAATGAGGAAAAGAAATCTCGTATGTCCTCTATCTAGAACCTCCACTCTTTCAAGCCCTTTGTTGATGCAAGTAAGAGTGATGACCTACTTCTTGCTGGTACTGAGGATTATATCCACATAAGGATTCAACAGAGAAACAGCAGGAGTACCCTTACTACTTTGCAAACAATTGGTGATGATTATGATTAAAAAAATAGTGAAGTCATTTAAGAAGAAATTTGCCTGCAATGGTACTGGAATTGAGAATCCAGATTATCAATAAGTAATTCAGCTACCAGGTGACCAGCACAAGAATATATGCCAATTCCTGGTACAGCCTGGACTGGCTCAAGACCATCAGTTGGAGGCTCATGGGTTCTAAGTGTTTGTGAATCATTGAAACTTAAGTGAGGATTTCCTTGCAATGAACAGAATTTCCCTTCTGTCCCTTGTCACAACTTTAAAAATCTCAGCTTGTATAATATATTAGTTTAGGTTAAAAGAAGATCTCAAATGGGTACAACTCCTTTATGCAATAAAAGAATCCCCCCACCACCAAAAAATATAGACTGGCTGAAAGGATAATAAAACAAGACTCAACAATATACAGCCTATAAGAACCTCACTTCACCAGCAAAGATGCAGATAATGAAAGAGAAGGGATGAAAAAGATGTACCATGCCAATGAAAACCAAAAGGAAGAATAACTATATCAGAAAACAGACTAATTCAAAAACTAAAGACAAAGATTATATAACAATAAAATTATTAATTCAAGAAATAACAATTGTAAATATTATGCACCCAGTGCTGGTGCACCCAATTATGTAAAGCAATGATTATTAGATCTTAAAGAAGGAAGACTAATATAAATCATTGAGGACGTCAACAACCCACTTTCATCAATGGATGGATCATTCAAGCCCCCTAACGAAAATCAATAAAGAAACATTGGTATTAAACTATACTTTAAACCAAATGGTCCTAACAGACATTTATAGAACATTTTGCCCAAAAGCTGCAGAGCACACATTCTTCATCAGCACATGAAACATTCTCCAGGATAGACCATATATATTGGACTACAAAGCAAGCCTGAGCAACCTTGGAATTAGACTAGAAACTACGCAACTCCTAGAAAATGTAGGGTTAACACTCCAGTTTTTAGGCACAGGTGAAAACTTTCTCAATAGGTCCCCTAAAGCTCAGGAAATAATTCCAAGAGTTAGTGGGACAGCATCAAGTTAAAAAGCTTCTACACAGAGAAAATAAGAGAAAACCCACAAAATGGCAGAAAATCTTTACTAGCTACTCTGACAGTATTAAAATCTAGAATACATAAAGAGCTCAAAAACTTTACACCATAAACAATTCAAATAACCCAAATAAATGGGTGAATGAACTCAACAGACACTTCTCAAAAAGAAATACAAATGGCCAACAAATACATGATAAAAATGTTCAACTAGGGAAATGCAATCATTGGTCAGAATGGCAGTTATCAAGAATATGAATAATAAATACTGTAGAAAAAGGAACACTTTTGCAATGTTGGTAGGACTTAAATAAATGTAACCACTATGGAAATTAGTATGGAGTTTCCTCAAAAGACTAGGCACGGAACCACCCAGCATATGACCCAGCTATACCACTTCTCAGTATTTACCTTGAAAACTTAAAGTCAGCAATAAGCATGCATACCCATGCTTATAGCAGCACAGCTCATAATAGCCAAACTATGGAACCAGCTTAGGCGTCCATTGATGGATAAATGAATAAAGATAATGTAGTATACATATATACAAAGTTTTAATCAACCATAAAGAAAAATTAAATTATGACATTTGCAGGAAAATGTGTGGAACTAGAAACCATTATGTTAAGTGAAATAAGTCAAACTCAGAAGGTTAAAGGTCCTATGTTTTCTCTCATATGCAGAGGCTAGAGAGGAAAAAGGAGAAACCTCTAAAACATCAAAGGGGAATCAGTAGAGAAAAGGGAATAAGTCGGGGGAGGGGAGCAGGATTGCTAGAGAATGATATTGGCCAAATTATATTGTTATATTTTACGCATGTAACAATAAGTCCCATCAACAAGTAAAGTAATGCACCAATAAAATATAGGGAAAAACAAATCTTAGTAAATTGTTTTTGTAAAAAACTGAAATTATAGCATGCCTCTTCTCTGACCATACATAAGAGATATATTACTATATAGTTATCAGAAAGGCCAAAATAAAAAATTGTAATTAAATCAGCAACCATACAATTATTAGAAAAATAGGATCAGCATTTCACTATATTGGTGTAGGCACCTTCTTCCTTAAGAAGACTTCCATAGCACAAGAATTAAAGCCAAGGATCAATGAATAAGTGAGATGCCATTAACTGAAAAGCTTTTACCCAGCTAATGAATTAATTCAGAGTGTCAAGAGAGAACCTACAAAATGGGAAATAATCATGGCCTGCTACCTCTCCAACAGAGGGCTAATATCCAGAATATACAAAAAACTCAAAATATTTAACACCTAAAACACAAATACTCCAAACAATAAATGGACTATGGAATTAAACAGAAACTCCTCAATAGATGAAGTTCAAAAGGCCAAAAATATGAGAAATTGTTATACACCATTAGCAATCAGAGAAACACAAATCAAAAGTGCACTGAGATTCCACCTTACTCCAGTCAGAATGGCAAAGATGAGGAAAATAACAGATGCTAGAAGGGTTGTGGGGAGAAAGGAACACTAACACACTGTTGGTAGGACTGCAAACTAGTACAGCCACACTGGAAAGCAGTGTGGAGACTCCTCAAAACATTAGGGATGGAGCTACCCACTCCTGGGTATTTTCCCAGAAGAGCTAGAATCAGCATATTACAGAGACACAGCTACATCAATATAGCAGCTCAATTTACAGTAACTAAATGCCCTTCACTGGATGAATGGTTCTAAAAGCTGTGGTGTATATATACAATGGAGTTCATGGCTCTTGCAGGTAAATGAATGGAAAAGAAAAAAAAAATCACGTGGGATGAAAGACGTCTAACAGAGCCTTAAGGGTCGAATGTTTTCTCTCCTATGTGGAAGCTAGAGTAAAACCTAAGATAGAATGAAAGTTAGTCAAGTCTAATTAATAGACCCACCAAATTTAAAGAAACACATAAGCTGGGGTAACTATAGATATGAATTGGGGGGAGGAGAGAAGGAAGGAAGAGAGGGAAGTGAAAGGGGGGTTATCAGTACTATAGGGTACACTTGACTTCCATAAGAAGCCAAAATTTAGGGCAGGCATATAAATCTAGCAATTTCAATAATTAAAATACATGTATATGGTCATTTATATCTGTAACATAGGGAAATTAGAGGAGACACGAGATCGGGGCCTAAGTGAATTGGGAGAGATCCTGGAAAAGGATCGGATTTAAGCTACTCGATCATTATGTGTGTACCTATGTATGAATGTGAAGCAATGAATCCTTTTAATATGTAAGACTATGTTGAAACAATGAAAAAAATTGTGACAAACCCACAGGCTGGAAAGGTTGTGAAGAAAATGGAGCAGTCATACATTACTGATAGGAATACCAAAATGGCACAATCTCTGTAAAACAAGTAGTTCAGTTTCTTAAACTAAGCATGCAACTACTGTGACCCCTTAATTAATCTAGCAGGCATTTATCCCAGAGAAATAATTTATGTCCACATATGATTTATTGTGTGATACAAGTATATTATGTGTGGACACAAGAATTTTGTCTTTTTTTTTTTTAAGAGAGGGACAGTGAGAGAGAGAGACAGAGAAAGGGAGAAACAACTTTATTGAGTTTTTCACATGGCCTTAGTTGCTCTAATACTTAGTTGTGTACGTGGTGCTGGGATTTGAACCTGAGTCCTCGCAATTGCCAGGCAAGCGCTGAAACTGCTGAGCCACTGCTCCAGCCCCACCAGAACATTTGTAAGAGCTCACTTCCTAACATCCAGAAATAATCCAGCTCCTCCTTGACAGGTTAAGTGGTTAAACTATAGTTTACCTATGCTATTTTAAAATTAAGGAATAAACTACCGATATATTCAACAACCCAAGTGAGCCTCCAGCAAACCAAATGAAGAAAGCCAATCCCACACAGTTATCTACAGTATGATTCCACTGACAATACTCTTAAGATAACAAAATTTCAGAATGCGGGAAAGATCAGTGGTTGCCAGAGTTAAGAGATAAGTGGAAGAAAGTGCATATAACAATAAAAGGGCAGCGATAGGGATCTTTGTGGTGATGGAAATGGCCCACATCTCAACTGTATCGATGTTATCTGTGATCATATTATACTATATTCCACAAAATATTACCATTAGGGGAAACAGGGTAAAAGTACATAGGATCTGTGATTTCTTATGACTGTATGAATCTACAATTATCTCAAAACTTTTTAAAGAAAAAAAATAGTACATATTCATTGTTCAAAATTTCAAAATGTAGATTTGGAATCTCTAATTTGGTTATTATATTGACATACTAATAGATGTATCATTTATTCATGTGAGGATTTTTCAAGTATATTGACTACTTTCTACCACAGCAAAAATACACAGCTCATTACATTTTTTTTCTCTGTATATTTGCTTCAGAGCCTCCTGGAAGACTCTAAAGAATTACACAAGAGTTCATAGTTCACAGGCAGCTCCCTCTGAGCAAAAATACTAGAGCAGTGATGGAATTTATTTCTTCTGGAGTACCAACTTGGACTATTATATTGCTCATCTCTAGTACTTTACTGGAAGAATTTTGAAACAATTTCCACCTCCAAAGAAAAATATTATGATCCACAGTACTGGAGATTGAATCCAGGAGCATTCTACCTCTGAGCTACAACCCCAGCCCTTTTTATTTTTCAAGACAGGGTCCCATAAAGTTATCTAGGCTGACCTAGAACTTGTGATCCTCCCACCTCAGCCTCATCAGTCACTGGGATTACAGGTGTGGGCCACCATACCCACTTCAATAGCAATTTTAAGTACCAGAATCGGAAAAGGGAATCAAGAGTAGGCTAAAAATATAAGTAGGGACTCAGGTCACTAAGTATTGAAAGTCATATTCCAGAATTTGAATATTTTTTCCAATTGAAAAAAAATTTAAATTTGAAGGTAAACAAACAATTGAATTGGAATAGAGAATAAGACTAAAAGCTATTATTGTTGATAGACTTTGCAATACTCAGGTAGCTAATGGCCAGTGTTCTTGGATTAAAAAAAAAAATCACAGGATTCAGAAAAAATTCATCATAAATTGATAATAAAATAATCTAAAAACTGTGGGAGTAGGCTAAAATTAATCCATGTCTCTTTCCTTACTGTGCTAAGGGCATGAATGAACAGGGTATTTAAAAAAGAGCAAAGTTCATTTTTCTCTTAGATCTCATAGTATCAGCTGAGCTATCCTCTCCACAACACCCAACTCACTCAAGCTATACAGAAGTAGATTAAATGTACTGACTGCCATGGTTGACTGAAACATGTATTTAAAGCATGGGGAATGATATTTTCAGACAGACAAAAGGCACCTAAAGAAAATTAAACACAGCCAGGTATGCCAGTACACACCTGTATTCACAGCTACTCAGGAGTTTGAGGCAAGAGGATTACAAAAGGTCAGCTTGGGCAACTTAGACCCTGTTTCAAAGTAACATTAAAAGAAAGTGCTAGGGACATAGTTCAGTGATACAGCACTTGCCCAGTATGAATGAGGCCCTGAATTTGACCCCCAGTACAAAAAGTTTTAAAAAGTAAATGTAGTGCTGGAGCAGTGGTTCAATGGCTTCAGTGTTTCCTCGCATGTACAGGGATGTGGGTTCAAGCCCCAGCACCATGCCACATACACAGAAAAATGTCAGAGCAACGAAAGCCACATGAAAAACTAAGAATTGATTCTTTCTCACTGTCCCTCTCAAAAAAAAAAAAAAAAGAAATGTACATGTTTTTGTGTAAGTGGCAGGGAATTCAAGCTATCAAGCTAGCCTTGGGTCTTATATTTTTCCATAGCAACATAATGCCAGAAACGTTAGATTAGCATTATGTCTATAAAGTTGCAAGGCAAAGAAAACATGACTGAAAGATATCCTTCAAATGAATTCATATAACTTCCACTTATGGAAAAAGCTGCTTAATAAATTATCAATTCAAATAACTGAAGATGAAACAAAATAGCTCTCAGAAAATTACTAATGGGGATTTAATCCAATTAAATATAGAATTTTAAATAAAAATCTATGAAAAAATGGTCTCAGGTCAGAACACAAATCTATATTCTGAGAAAACATGACTTACATCAGTTCTGTCTAATAGAAATATAATGCCTGGGCAATTTAGTGAGGTAACTTAGACTGCCTCAAAACAAAAACTTAGCAGGGCTGGAGATGTGGCTCAGTAATACAGTGACCCTGGATTCAATTCCTCCAGTACAAAAAAAAATAAAGTTATGGAAACTAAAGGACAGAAAATTTACTTATCATTTTCTATATTTGGCATAGCAAAGTCATCAATACCTATAAAATGGGGTGTTCAGAAACTGCTCCAGGGGTTGGGGATTTAGCTCAGTGGCAGAGCACTTGCCTAGCATGCGCAAGGCCCCAACTTTGATCCTCAGCCCTGGAAAAAAAAAAAACTGCTCTAGCCTCCTAATGCTTTCCTTTTGTCAATTCTAGAGAAAATTTTTATACTTTGATATAAAAGCTAATGGACATTTCAGTACCACCTTTAGTCTCATTTCAGTTTTTCGAAAATTAAAATTAAATTCAGATATTTAGTGAGTAGCTTCTGTAGTATTTGTCTTATGGAATTGCTTGTCTGTGCTTTGATTCTTACATCTGTATACATACAGAGTACAACTGGAAAGATGGTCAAATGTTAAGAATGGTTATTTCTAGTTGGTGGCATGTTTTCCTGCTTAGGTTGACTTCTTTATAATGCTCATGTATCACTTTTATAAAAATAAGTCATTGTTAGAAATAAGCCAAATTCTTGAAAAGGCACATAAAGGGAATGTTGCAACTTAAAGAGTAATTTTCAAATAAGCTGTTATTGGACTTATGAAACAGAATAGTTATGACAGGCAATTAAGTCGAAGCCAGAATACTGTTTTATCAGGATCACATTCCCTAGATGAAAGACTAAATGAAATTTAAAAAAAAAAAAGGTTAGTGTTGAAACAGGCTTTTAAAACTCTTACAACAAAGTGAACTGGAAATATGTTAAAAACAGCATTTATTTAAACTTAATTTTCATAATTCATTGAATGTTATCACAGGTCAATATCTTCATTCTGTTACCATACTGAATACATTTACTGGTTTTACCTAAAACTTCATATAAAATTAAGAATTAAAAGTACAACTAAGAAAATATGGAAGTTCCCCATATACCTCCTTCCCCTACACATGCAATATTAACATTCTGCAACAGAGAGGCATTGTTACAATTGTCACTGTAGTTTCATTTTTGTCTGCCGGATTTGCATCTCCTTTACTGCTATTTTCATATCTTCTAGGTGAAGGATTCAGAACTTTTGCCATTTTGTTATTTGGTTATTTTCTCATTGAATTTTGAGGGTTTTTAAAATTTATTCTGGTTATAAATCTTGGTCAAAATGTGATCTGCAAATATTTCCTCAGTGTGTAGCTTTTCTTCATTTTCTTTTTCAGAACAAAAGTATTCAATTTTAATAAAGTCCAATGTATTAAAAAAAGAAGAGTATAGCTAAGTTGGGGTCTGTATGTAAGGATTCACCATCATGTACTCCAGTCCTTGATGTGGTAATTTTTCTATTTCAAAGGGCTCTGAACTTTAAACCTTAAGCTCTCCTTCTTTTTAGGGGAAAGAAGAGCAAAAAAAGGAAAAAAAAAGAAAGAAAGAAAGAAAAGAAAAAACTGTCCCACCACACGCCTGGCCACTGTGTTACCGTCGTGTGTTGACCCAGTGGTACCTGTCCACCCGTTGAGCAGCAGGCCTGTGACACCTAGGGTTTCTATGCAAGGCATGATGAATGCTCCCTGGGAGGCCCACATGCCCATCCATCACATTCTTTTTTCTGGGAATGTGGAACCAAGATTGAAAGGGCCGTTTTAAGTTTTCGACCTAGAAAAGAAAAAAATAACGGATAGCTTTAAGGACTAAACATGAACCCATAACTCAGAAGTGAAATCTTTCAAAAGCATAATGAATACAAATGAATGGGAATAAACATATTTAATCATCTATGGAAAATTTGCCAGCATTTCATATAACTTAAATTTAAATAATATCACCTGATATCTTTTAACAAAACTAATTTTTCTTTAAGTTTTTTTATTATTTGAATATGGTCTTACAATTGAGGGGGAATCAAAACTAATTCTTAAATCCAACTGAAAAAAAATATTTTAAACACATTTCTTCAAACCTGTATATTCTTGGATTCTCTCTTACTCCATCCCCTCCTGACCCCTGCCACTCCAAACCAAAATGCCCTGATCATGATCTCCAGGGCCAGGACCTGAAAGGACCCATTGTAAATATTTCAGATGACTGACACAGATGTTTTACAGACCACACTTTAAAAAGACTTATAAAAGAATTTATCTGACTATAGACCTGATCCCTAGATGGAATAAATCTTTCAAGTCCAAAAATAAAAGGACAAATATTTTATTACATGGTTTTAAACTGTTATATAGAATCATATATAAAGTTTGAGGAAAATATTTGCCAGTAATTAAAATACTTCTGACCCATGAAGAGCCTATAACATTACATTAGGTAAAGTGGAAATTCAGAAGACAGTAACTACCTAAAGTGTTTGGGCCCATGGGATTTTTTTGAATATTTAATTTCACAGGTACTCTCATAGATAACCATTTTTTAATCAAAGTATCTTAAATGAGAATAGGATATTTTAGGGAAAATGTTAAAGCAGATACTTTTACATGAACCTAATCAGACTATACAAAATATAACTTTAGAAGGCCTTTTTATCATATATTTAAAAGCCAGCAAAATGGGGCTGGAGCAGTGGCTCATGGGTTGAGGCACTTGCCTGGTATGCACAAGTACGCAAGTTCAAGCCCCAGCACCATGTACACAACGATATCTCAGAGCAAGGAAAGCCACATGAAAAACTAAAGTTGATTCTCACTTTCTCTCTCATTGTCCCTCTCTCCCCCCCCCAAAAAAAAAAAAAAAAGGTAAAATGGGGGCTGGAGAGGTGCCTCAGCTGGCATGCTCAAGGACCCAGGTTTGACCCCAGCACCACATACATAAGTGGAAGAAAAAAAAAAAAGATTAAAAAATTATCTTTTAAAAAGAAAAACGTAAAATGTCTATATCTAAAGACTGAGTAATTTTATATTCAAGAACATCTCATGAAATAAAATTCAGACATCACTATACAATTCAGCAATTTTATAAATCAGCTATGTGTAAACAATCTAGACCATCTGCTGATAGAAATAAATTACAAAGGAGGTAAATGAATATTAAAACGTTAAAGCCATTTAACATTTTGAAGCAAATAGTAAAGATACAAATATATAAATTCGAAGTATTAGAAATTCTAGATCAGTCTTTCATACTATGTCATGAAATCAATATATGTGCTTAAAATCAATTGAGTTCACTTGAAAGTGTTATGGGCATAGTTGCTTGTAAGGATAAGTATTGTTTACTAAACTTTATTTCTTATGTAAATATACATATCTTTCAATAGGTTGTAGTTTAAGAAAAAATATTTGAGAGAAACTGCTTTTAGTGGTAATATCATAGACTTTTGCCGTTTCCTGAATATTCCAAATTTTCTATAAATAACATGTTATTTTTTATTGACCCCTCCCCCCACAACACTAACCTTAATATTTACTCTGAAGGAATTTAAGTGGAAGGAACCTGTGTCTTCAAATAATGTATGAAGAGACAGGACAAGAAAAGATCACTTAGATCCTAAGAACTTAGTCAAGTAGAGGTAATAATATAGAGGTGGGGGGACCAGAAAAACTGTTGCCAAAATATTAACATTGCAGGGGTTTTTAAATGTATAGCTTCATTCTTTCCAAGTATTGCTTGTTTGACAGTGAGCACATCCATTCTAGAAACAGAAGAAAAAAAGTATGGAGAACAATTGGAACACACTTAACCTGGTAGATGCTCTTCGGATTGCTGACTTTAGGAATGATCCGAGGTTCCCTGCTACAGCTTTCTTCATCAGAGGAAGTGCCAGAGGAGTGATCTAATGTGGCTCTATTAACAGCATAACTTATTTGTTGGGATAGTTCCCATTCCTCCCATCTGCCCTTAAAAGATGCAATTATAAATGGATGGGTTTTCTCACCATACCTAAGTAGGAAAATAAGTTATTCATTAAGGATTCAACTTCCCATAAATTTTATCTCTAATCCTGTCTAGAGACAACATGCTAACATTCTTAAAGAGTTATTTTAAAAAGTGATGGATCTAAAAAACAAATCGAAGGACCTTATGACCTTTGGCTACTTACACTATTATAATTAGTGAGGACATCCTGTAAGAGCTATTTTGGTTAATTGCTCAGAAAAAGACCAAGACCAATTTCTTTTAGTTCAATTAGTGGACTGAATTGCCTCCAATGATAAATAATTCTCCTTCCTTCCCTGTATTTCCTATGATACTTAGAAGTCTGCAGTTTGTAACAGGGTGCAGCAATTGAAGTCATGTTGCAAATGTTTTGCAACATCTCTAGCCAAACTCCAACCACTCCTAGTGGAGATCTGTGCTAGCACAAGTTTGCATCTAAAATCTTAGCCAGTGTACTGGCTGCTAAACCAAGGCTCTGGGGCATTATCTTTCATGGAGATGTATAGAGCTGACTAATTAAACTAAGGTTTTCAAGAGTCACAGAGCACATTAACTATGAGATTACTCACCTACAGCACACTTCAAAGGGATCTACCCATATGGTCATCTCCTTTGGAAGTCCCAGGTGAGAAAAATTCACATTACTCTCAGAACAAGCCCTTTCTAAAATGGGCTCTTTATTCTGATTGTTTATCCTGATACACCTTAGGGGGAAAAGGATAGGGAATGGAAATGAGGACACAAGGACAGGTACTTCAGGGGCACAATCACTACTCCAGTGCACACAGCACCCAGCTCATCTTGACTTCACCTCACCCTCCTCCACACACCACTCTTACAAGTGGGAGTAAAACATCAACTTTTGATACAACACACACCCTGAGTCATTGTATCACTAAATCATGTAATTAAGTCACCAAACATTCACTATGTATCTTTTATGATAAAAAGAAATTAAAAACCGTCTAAACCAGGCACAGTAGCTTCCAACAGTAGTCCAAGCTACTGGGGAGGTTGACATGGAAGGATCACTTGAGCCCAGGAGTTCCACACCAGCCTGGACAACATAGTGAGATGCCTTGTCAAAAACAAAAATTTAGGGCTATAGTTTTCCACTACACCGTCATGTCCGCTCTCTTTCAAGCCTATGTTCAAATAAATGAATTTGAGCCCATAACACTTTTGTTATGCGTAGACGGATAACAAAATCACTGCATTTTCCTAGCAGATGGTCGATGCCGTTCATTGCCTGCCTTTGCCATGCCACACACGCGCTCTCTCACCTGAAGGCTTGTCCTTTAGAAGGGCAACCAGGGTACCAGTGACCTCTGTATGTTTCAAACAAGATTGTCATCAGCTTCTCTGCAAAGTTTTCTATTTGCTGCTTACTCAGTTTTTCACGTTCTGTCACCAGTCTTGTAACAAAGAAAACTGCTGCTGCAATTTCATCTCTCATGGTTCAAGCACAATCTACGAGGAGACCTGAAACCACTGAAAGGAAGCAAGAAGAAGTTACGCAGAAACAAGGGTTTAATTGTTGATTTGTAATTGCCATTTGGAATTCTTTTTTTTTTTTTTTTTAAAGAGAGAGGGACAGTGAGAGAGACAGAGAAAGAGAGAAACAACTTTATTTAGATTTTCACATGGCCTTAGTTGCTCCAACACTTAGTTGTGTACATGGTGCTGGGGTTTGAACCCGGGTCCTCGTACTTGCCAGGCAAGCGCCGAAACCGCTGAGCCACCGCTCCAGCCCACCATTTGGAATTCTTATCTGGTTTAAATGTAAAACAAATCATACGCTAGAAAGAAATCCTTAGTGAACCAAATAAGCACATCAACACTAACCATCAACAACACAGCCAAGAATGCCAGTTCCTCAACTTGCTCATTGTTAAATTTTTTCAAAGGAAAAATCTTTAAAAGCTTAAAATAGTTAAATGAGATATCATTATGCAACTTAAGTAAAAAGAAAAAAAAATGGTAATACGGTAAGTAAATTACACCCATCCCCACTTTTTTAAAAACACATTTACAAAGATGACAACATTTTAAGAGATAGTAAGTTGAAATCATGGCTTGTAAAGTTACACGCTTTAAGATTATCAGACATACTTGCCAGAAGAACATCTCCTTAGCCTCCGCAAAAAGTAGCCCAGAGTTCAAAGACCAACTATACTACACTCCATACTCCCAGATCTTAGCCACACCTATTTGTGAGCGTTGGGCTGCAGCTTATATAAGCCTGGGCCCTGAAGACTAATTAATGCTGCAGCTCCTTACACAGGTGCTGTCCACTTCAGGAATCTATCAGATTGCTCCTTGGCAGATACAGAGTGTGTTCTTCATTAAAAGTGTTTAAAGATTTTCAAGCTGGATCTATATCTTCTATTTTGCTATTAATATCTAAACTTTAATGACAAAGAGCAAGATGAAGCCTTCACTTTCCATATCCTAATATCTTACATTCCAATAATTTAATCTCTAATTCTGTCAACATATTAAAGAATTGCATCTTGGATCTTTGACAAAACTTAACTTTCTTTGAATAGCTGTTATGTTGACTACACACTTTTTAAATTTTTTACAAAAGCGTTTGTTTGTAGAATAAGTGGAGGAGATCTGAGTTTAGTTTTATTAGTTCTCAAAGAGTGAGTCAGTGATCACTTGATTGGACTTTCTAGATTGCTTGCTAAAAATGAAGACTTGTATACCTTATCCCAGATCTGGTGAACCAGTCTTCTAAATCAGTGTTTAACAAATTCTCCTAGATGATTCTTATGCCCACTTAAAAAAAAAAATCTAAGAATCATCACATCTGATATTTGTAAGTCTTTATCACTGATAATTAGGTTTTACTCACACCTGATATGTATAAGTCTTTATCACCCATAATTAGGTTTTACTAGGTTTCTTTCTTTTTTTTTTTTTTAAAGAGAAAGGGACAGTGAGAGAGAGAAAGAGAGAAACAACTTTATTTAGTTTTATGCATGGCTTTAGTTGCTCCAACACTTAGTTGTGTATGTGGTGCTGGGGTTTGAATCCGGGTCCTCGTGTTTGCCAGGCAAGCACTGAAACTGCTGAGCCACCGCTCCAGCCCTTTACTAGGTTTCTTTACTAGTGAAAAAGAACTCACTCTCTTATAAAGAAAAGCTCATTTCAGTTCTAAAAATCCCCAAATACCATCAGTTCTTCCTTCCTATGTGGAGCCAAATCTACCTCTTTGATTTTCTACATGTGCAGCCTAGTTTTTCCCTCTGAAACTATATAGTCTGCTTCTGATCCTCCATCGCACAACGTTTGACCTCCTGGGTCTTCTCTCTTTGGGGACTAAATACTCTCCTCATCTTGTTAACAGTTCTTCCCGTACACACTTTACTCAGCTGGCCATGCTGGGCGCTCACATCTGATGAGCTTTAGGTATGTCAGTGATCCTCCCTTAAAGTGTAGGACACAGACTCCTGTACAATGCTCCAGGTGTGCTCCACCAGTAAAGGCTGTCACCTCCATCACTCCAAATACTTTCCCCTAGGAGGCAGCATCCCCCTTATTGGCCCTGGCCTCACCACTACCTCCCGCTGAACTTGCAAGCAGTCTTTCTCCAGCTGCTGTTTTGTCACATGGTTCCCTTCCTGCTCACTATAGCATATGAGAACATAGCCTTTGGAGTCAGGCAGACCTGGAAGTGAATTGCATCTTTACAACTCACCAGCTGTGTGATTTGGGGGCATCTTGCTGAATCTGTAACTTTTAGTTTCCTGTCTGAGGTACAATCAAAAGTTAAAGCACCTGGTCTTAAAGCTACTGGAAGAGAGTACAGCAGAGTAGTTACCAACATCGAAGGATCAAATCCCAGTCCTCCAGCTCACTAGAAATGTAGGGAAGTTTCTGAACCCCTCTAACCTTCAAGATCGACATCTGAAAAGAAGAGGGAGAAGAAATGTGCCTATGAAAAATTTGGAACCAGACTGCTGGCTTTGGATCCTAATTCCTTCTAATGGGCTTTCTTAGCAAATTATTTAACCTCTCTGTACCTCAGTTTCCTCAAGGTTATAAAGGAAATAACTGTAGGGTTGTTATAAGAATCAAATTTAAAATGCCTAGAACAGCACCTGGTACTCTGTAAATGTAACAATAAATTCCACTATTCTTTATAATGCACTAAGAAAAAATGAAGTTGATCACATCTCATTAGAAAAACATATTGCTTAATAGATGCTGGAGGGGCTGTGGAGAGACAGGCACACTAACACACTGTTGGTGGAGCTGCAGACTGGTACAGCCCCTATGGAAAGCAGTGTGGAGAATCCTCAAAAAACTAGGGATGAGCCCATCATATGACCCTGCTATTCCACTCCTGGGTATCTTTCTGGGGGACTTAGAATCAGCACATTATAGTGACACAGCAATATCTATGTTCATAGCAGCACAATTTACTATTGCTAGACTATGGAAACAACCCAGATGTCCCTCACTGGATGAATGGATCCAAAAACTGTGGTACATTTATACCATGGAATTTTACACAGCAATTAGAAACAATGATATTTCAACCTTTGAAGGTAAATGGATGGCTATGGAAGAAATCATGCTGAGTAAAATCAGCTTAACCCAGAGAACCAAGGGTCAAATGTCTCCACTCATCTGTGGAGGCTGGATCTAGACCCTGGCCATTGAGAAAGGTGGTCAATTCTCATGTTTTAAATCCAGATAAGGTGTAATGCTATACAACATAATACTTTGTAGAGATATTGTGGGAAGGGGAAGGGAGGGATAAGGGTGGGTAATTGGGAGGGCACTCCTGGGGGTAATTCTAATATCCAGAATATATATACATTTTATATTATTTTGTTAAAATTATGTATGGTTGTTCAATAATAAATATCTCAATAAAAAATACATATTGCTTGTACCACTATTGTTTTACAAGGTTCTTGTCAAGATTAAATTATGAAATTATATAAAGCACTTACAGAGTGCCTAGAACAAAGCAAGTGCTCAAGAAGTGGTAGCCTTTCTTATTAATGAACATAAGTAAAGGATTTTATACTTATCATTTTATTAGGACACTTCTAATGCTGTGTGGTATGAAGTAAAATACAAAACAACTACATATTACAGCTATACCTATCATAATTCATTGTGCTCATTTATTTATTTTTGTGGTACTAGGGAACAAACCCAACACCACAAGCACACTACCATTGAGCTATATCCCCAGCCCATCATGTTAAATTTAGATCCTTGCTACAGTGAGTCAAGATTATTTGTGACTCTGTGTCATTCCAGTAAATTATTTTTTTGGCTTCCTGCTATCTGTATATTTGATACAGATGATACAGATATTTGTCCTCCAACAAGCAATGAATAAACAAGTCAAATAGGATAAAGATCAATCAAGTGTTTTTTACAAAATTCTAGGAAATCTCACTTTAGATTGGTGTTCTTTCCACTTCAACCAACTAATTCTATTATCACACAGAGGAAAGCTAGTCAATGGGAAAATTGCCTGCAATATTTCTTTAACTTACCAGTAGAGTAACCTTATCATAAAAGGAAAACACAGTTTAATCTGACATGTCTTGTTCTTTGGGAACTGCTATTCCAAGTTTTCCCAACTTCACAATACCCAGAAATCATCTATTTGATAAGACATTTGAGAATCTTGCCCTGTCTGAGGTCAAAATCACTGGTGTATAATTTAAGGCATCTACCTTCTTCTTCTTTTAAAAAGGAATCACAAGCAGGGCATGGTGGTGCACACCTGCATTTCCGGAGACTAGGGATATCGACACAGGAGGATCACTAGTTTGAGCCCATCCTTAGCAACTTAACAAGTTGCTATTCCAAAATAAAAAATAAAAGAGCTGGGAATGTAGCTCAGTGGTAAAGGGTGCCTGGGTTCAATCCCCAATACCAAAAAAAAAAAAAAAAGGAGAAAAGGCATGCCAATATGTAGTCATATCTAGTCTCTAGTCTTTCACCTTATGAAGCATTCATATAGAAGAACATTATTAAGACATTTATGTAGTTTCCCTGTTCACCTAACTCGATCAAAGGGGGGATTTAAAAAAGAAATATGACAAATAACAAAACAACATATGACAAAGTTGATAACAACGTACTAGAGAAAATAATATGTTACATGGGTCATCTAAGATTTCTTCAGGATATGCCTTATTGTTTTAAAGTTACTAAAAAGTTATTTATAAATAATGAACTTGAAAAAATCTGTAGTTCTTATCTACCAGCAGGTCAAAATTTATGGTGTATGAATCTGGTATTTATAATCGTAATAAAATTTATCACCAATAAGCTTTAGATCCTAACATGTGAGAGTAGAAATTTGACCCACTTTGGCTTCATAAAATTAGCATAAATCAAAATTCTTGTACTAAGACAGTATAAATCACTACAACATATGTAAAGACAGCACTTTTGTATTTCTTGGATTTCAGACTCAATGGTGGTATTTGTGGCCTGAATCCTGTGGTTTGTCTATTTCTAAACTATAATCTGTTTCAATAAAATGAAGTCAAATAGCCCACATTATTGTTACAGCTCAACTTCTCCTACGGTCATAGGCTGATTAATCTTACTGCACCTTTGTTTTATCTAACTTACTCTGTCTCAATTTAGATATTCTGAGTTCTTCAGGGAAAAAGGTAGAATAAGATGTCTAAAATGAAATGTATAACATGAAAGACAATTGTAAAATAAATTTTGCTTAACAGTTCAAAATGAATGGAAAATCAAATGTGTCGATCTTTAGTATCTACTATGTTTATAATCAACAAACAGTATGAAAATCGTATCTGTTGACAACCTCCCCCTGCCCCCCACACACACAAAGAAACACTTCAGGTGATTCTAAAACACGTTGGAATGTATTCTAAAGACAGAACTTTAATAATTTATTTTTTAAAAATCATTCTGTAAGCTAATTGTTGAGAGTCATATTAGTAGTACTATTTTGAAAGGATCATATGAAACCTAGAAACAAACAAAATAGAGTGATGCAAATATTTAATGTTTTTAATGAAATAAAAATTTTTAAAAGAAATATGGAGAGAGAGATAATTTTATTTACTTTTCCATTTGGCCTTTGTTTTTCCAACCCTTATTTGGATATGTGGTGCTGGGGTTTGAACCTGAGTCCTTGTGTATGCCAGGCAAGCACTCCAACTATTGAACCACCACTCCAGCCCCAAATAAGATTTTTATTATAAGAAAAAGTGTAAAGTCAAAGAAATTAAGTCAAATCCCATGGTGCGAAATTTGAAATGCCAATATTAATTTGAACTTGTGATTTTGTTTTCAAAAACAATAGGCATTTTAGTTCTGTCCACTGAAAAGGTGTAGAATCGAGCAATAAACAAACCTTATTCTGTGATCTCTATCATTCCCCACTTTAAAAAAAAATTGAGCTGGAGTGGTGGCTTGGAGGTTGCCGCACTTGCCTCGTATGCACGAGTATGCGGGTTCAAACCCCAGCACCATGTACACGATGCAACGAGGGCTACCTGAAAACCTGAATAAAATTGATTCTCTCTCTCTCTCTCTCTCTCTCTCTCTGTCCCTCTCTCTTAAAAAAAAATATTTTGGAGAAATGGCCAAATCCAGTTCCAATTCGAGTAATGTATTAGATGAATCTGGAATGTCCTTCTGGTAGCTCTTTAAAAATAAATAAATAAATAAATAATAAACAACACGAGGAGCTCCCATTAAAGTAAGTCAATGTGAACACCATAGTAGGTACCATGGTCTTCCTTCAGGAACAACACAATCATCCCCTAACTACTAGAAAGATCAGATGATGGAAGTTTATAGCTGCATTTAGGAACTGCTGGCCTCAGGAACTGCCTCACCTGAAGTTACCCCCACCTCCAAGGCATCTACAGTCATTGACAGGCTACTGTTGGGATATAAAAACCTCTCCCCTTGGCTCAATGTGCAATAACTGAAGGGCCATCCCATCTCTACAGCTTCCCGTTAGACAGGACAAGGCCTCCATTGCAACTTGGTCACTGATCACCTCTCCTTGTGCCCAATCCTATTTCCCCCACTTCCTCACTCTCAAGAGCAATACATCTTCCACAGGCAACTACCATCTCAGAGTTTGTTTTAAGGAACCCAATCTAAGACAGTTGGTACTAGGAGTGTTCTAAGAAAGCACACTCTAAAACGGGATTCTGGAACTGCATCACTCACTTGCTGGCTAGGATAAACACCTCATGTTCAGTGGTGGTAGAGGATGGATATGGATGGCTCCTGGCCTGCTGAAGTAGCAAAGGTCAAAACTCATTGAATTACGTCTCTCCAAGATATTAAGTACTTTTTATTTATTTCATACCTTTGATTACTTAATACTGTAACCTTAGCAAAAATTATTATGACAGATTTGCTTCATGTGTTCTCAACTAGTTGCTGGGGTAACTTTTGCAAGAAAAAATTTTGAAATTTATGTTAATAGTGACAAAACTAAAAATCAAGACAACTCCCTGCATATTACTGAAATAGCACTTGCTTTGGAACTAACAGCAGCATATATGTCATATTAGCAAATACAGAAATCTTTCCTTTTGAAATGGTTGTGCTTGCATTTGCATTATTAAAATGATGCCAGGTGTTTAAGAATTCCTTCATTACTTCACTTCCCAGATGACATACTGTTCCATTGCATTTTGAGTTAGTGAAGCACATTAGCTGATGAGGTTTTGAACCCTATTCCAGCATTATTTTCTGCAACAGGCCCAAGCAGGCCCTGAAAACTATGAATAGAACAGCAGAATAACAGTGTACTTAGAGTTCAGGAAAGAACAATCAAATAGAAACTAAACATCAAGCCATATTTTCTTCAGTTGCTGGTTTATGACTTCAAACACCTGATTTAAATCACTTTTCTTTACATTAATAACAGCTATCCCTTCGGTTTTAATTAATATTCACTGAGTGACTCTTGACAATCGACTAGGACTACACATTACACCCTGCTGTGTGTTGAGGGGTAGGGGATCAAAAACAAAACTCAACCTTTACTTTCCAGGGGCTTATAATCTAGAGAAGGAAATCAGTTACATGTACAAATGATTGAATGCAGAGTTTGAGAAATGTAATACTGTTTGGTTTTAATCTGGAATGTCCTCCCAAAGACTCATGTGTTGAGGGCTTGGTCCCCAGTGTAGCAACTTTCAGAGGGGGAGTTTTAAGAAATGATTGCATCCTGAGGGCTGTAACCTCATCAGTAGATGAACCCATTTGATGGATTCCTAATGCAAAAGGACTGCCGAAGGGAGAGTCCTTGGGGACATGTCCTTGGGGACTATATCTTGTCCCTAGCCCCTCTCTCACTCCCTACTTCCTGGCTGCCACTTGGTGAACAGCTTTCCTCTGTGATGTTTCTCTACCATGTTATTTGGGCCTCAGGCCCAAAATCAATGGATGGCCATGGATTGAAATCTCAACTGTGAGCTAAAATAAATCTTTCCTTTTTTAAGTTGTTAAGTTGTTTTTGTGAAGTATTTTGGTCACAGCAATGAAAAGCTGACTGACACACATACTCAAAAATTACTTAAGTATCAAGCATTAATAACCAAGAGAATAGTCTTATCATTGAAATAATAAATAAGTTTAGTGGGTAAACCAATATAAAATGAACAATGATTAGTTCAGATTGAGGTACACTGCAGTTTCAATAGTGATTAAACACTAAGGTAGTAATGTCCATTGAAAGGATATTTAGTAGAATTTAATAGAAGACCCAATCTGGGCCAGTCTAAGCCAATAATAAAATCTGAATGATTAAAAAAAATCTCTCCAACTGTTCTTGTATAATGTCTAAATATTCCATTATATAACATTTATTCCTTTGCTTAAAACATTATATTTCAAGGATGTTTTTCTCCCCCCAGCACTGGGAAATAAAATCCAGGGGCACTCTACCACTGAGCTATATCCCCAGTCTTTTTTAAAATTTTGAGAAAGGGTCTTGCTAAGTTGCCTAGGCTAGCCTCCAACTTGCCATACTCCTGTTTCAAGTCTCCTAAGAAGCTGGGATTACAGGTATGTGCCACCAGGCCCAGCCAAGAATTTCTTTTTGAAAATATCAGAGGAGTTAACCATAGTAGAACAAAAGGATGGTGTTCTGTCTGCAAAGGTTCACATGAGGATATTGATTAAGCCTGGGTGAAGCACCTCAGAAACCAGGGAAAAATGAGGCCTCTTCACCCCCGGGAATGAGGATGAACAGAAAGAAGTGGACTCATGGAAGATATGTTTTACCTTTTTATTCTATCTGTAAAAGAATCAAATGGTACAAAGCATGAAAATCACCTTGTGCAAGTAACAGTTTCCAGAACTGCATTTCTTCTTTTTTAAATGGGGTAATAAAACATAATGGCTGGGGGCTGGAGCAGTGGCTCAGCGGTTGCAGCTCTTGCCTGGAATGCACAAGGGAGGATGCAAGTTCAAAGCCCAGCGCCACGTATACAACAAAGTGTCAGAGAGCAACAAAAGCCACATGAAAAACTAAATAAAATTGATTCTCTTTCACTGTCTCTCTCTCTCTCTCTCTCTCTCTCTATATATATATATATATATATATATATATATATATATATATAAACTTAATAGCTAAGGTTGTTTTAAGCCCCAAATTTCATCAATCAAAAATAAAGTAATGGGCTGGAGCAGTGGCTCAGTGGTTGGAGCTCTTGCCTGGCATGTTTAAGGACATGAGTTTGAACCCTAGCACCACGTACACAACTGGGTGTCAGAGAAACCAGAATCAGATGAAAATTTTTTTTTAAATTGATTCTTTCTTTCTCTCTCACTCTCACCCTCTCTCTCTTTAAAAAATATAAATAAAGTAGTAAAATGTGAAGATCTGGTTCTACCATCTTCTTGATTTTAGCTAAGCTTCATCTATTAAAATGAAAATATGTGTGTTTTTAACAGTTTAAAATAGGCAAAGTAGGGGGCTGGAGCAGTGGCTCAGTGGTTTCGGCGCTTGCCTGGCAAGCACAAGGACCTGGGTTCAAACCCCAGCACCACGTACACAACTGAGTGTTGGAGCAACAAAGGCCATGTGAAAAACTAAATAAAGTTGTTTCTCTCTTCCTCTGTCTCTCTCACTGTCCCTCTCTCTTTATAATAAATAAAATAGGCAAAGTAATTTTAAGCTGTCATCTAAATTGAATATATTTTCTAGACTTCGGATGTAATAACCAGTCTTTCACACTTAGCCCTACCTGATTTCTTTAACATGACTTGATAATCTATAAATTATCTCTAGGATCACCTTCCTTTTGCAAATACATGTGATTGCTAATGAGGGATATGGAAAACCTGTAAATGTATTATCAAAGTCCACTTCTGTCAGGAAAAGTGATACTTTGCTGTATACGTGGGTGCTCAGGCTTGAACTCAAGTACTAGAGCATGTTGGGCAAGCGCCATAACCACTGAACCACCTCTCCAGCCCCCCTAAAACTACTTCTTTTTTTTAAGAGAGAAGGACAGTGGGAGAGAAAGAGAGATACAGGGAGAATCAATTTTTATTGAGTTTTTCACATGGTTTTCATTGCTCTGACACTTAGTTGTGTACATGGGTGCTGGGGTTTGAACCCGTGTACTTGTGCATGCCGGGCAAGCGCTGCAACCGCCAAGCCACCTGAAAACTACTTTTAAAAGGCTGGAAAATCTACCTGAGTTTTTGTTTTTGTTTTTGTTTTTTTCTTGGAGAGGTGACAGAGACCAATCAGTGGCCAGGGAAGTTAATCTGGTTTTACTCTAGAGAAGATCTCTGATCCTTCTTAGACTCAATGAATTAAGCACTGAACAACACTTTCTTGTAGAGCAAATCCAATCACCTGCCTCCCTGTGGCTACTTCCATTGACCAAACCTCATGACGTGGTGGTGCTCCAGCAGCATTTCCCTCAACTTCATGTGCATATCTAGCCCTGTTTAAAACAGTGTGGCTTTTACAAGAGTCCACCCTTCTGCTCCTCCTTTTGAGTTAACCCTTCTCAGGATTTATTTCCTCCTGCCAGCCCGTGAGTAGAAGGACCCTCTGGAAGTAGCTCCTGAGCCTTCTGCTTTCCTCTTTCTGTTCTCCAATTGAGAATAACGCATGATTGTCAGTCTCTACTCTGTCCACCCTGGGTGAACCCAGCAGGTGCTGGAAGGTCAGGGAATAACAAGTCAATGGAACTCCCTTGGTACCCTCGTACTCCTCATGACTTTAACTATGACAGCTTAAGAAAACTGCTAAATCTCTTTTCAGTTCGGGTCTTTTTACAGAATTCCAGCTATATATCCGGCTGCATCACAATGTTCTTCCACTACCTAAAAGCAGACCTGCCTCGTACCTAAACTCATCACAAGTATCCTCTCATTAGGTTTGCCCCCTCAATTCCCTCTACTTGTTATCAAAAGCTGGACATTAAATCTTGTTCCCTCTTCACTCTAACCAGTCACCAAGTCCACTTCCTTCATAAAGCTTCCTCCATTCACCTCATATTTTCTACATGACTTCCTACCTGATTTATTATAATAATCTTCTAAATGGACTATCTCCTGACTCTCCCTCTTCTAATCAATTTGACTTTAAACAGTGGAACACACAGTACACATCAGGGGCTCCTGGGTCAGAAGAATGGGCGTGAAACTCCCTGTACTAATGTTTAGGGTCCTCCATGATCTATTCACCTGCCTATCTTATTCCCCAGTGGAGACACACTCATTGCTCTCCCCACTGACTGTGTGCATTATCATCTCCATAAATTTGCTGTGTCCTTCACCAACTGTTTCTAATACCAAGAAATTTCCTTCTTCACCTATGTCATTCGTTTCCTTCTAGACTCAGTTCAATCCCATCTTTTCCATGTAGCCTTCTCTCTGTCCCAACCTTTGCAATTTTCCTTATTCTTTCCTAAATACTGGCAGTAATGAAGCTAACATTAGTATTCAGGACTCCTGAAGCTCTTATTCATCTAATTATCTTGATATTTAATGTGTTTATGTGTGATATAGCTACAGTATATAATATAACATAACCATTTTATTATATTAACAGCACAAGTTATATGAATATTAATTTATATATTAATATATGTTGTGTTAATATGATTAACATAATTTAACCATCTTAATTCATTATCAATGAATACAAATTGTCTATCTCCCCAATTAGACCATAAATGCCTGGGGGCTGTGTTCTCTAAAGATGGTAAATACACAAGATGTTTGCTCCTACTGCTGAAGCCATGACTGAGAGCTCCAACAATTTTAATTATAAAGCCCATTTTGTTAGATTGTCTCTGATTTATGTAAAAGATAAATTAACATTCCTATACTGAAAATAAATGTATTTAATCAATAAATATAAATAAGAAACTAATTAAGAATCTAGTACACTCTTACTAATGAGAGTACAATGAAATGGAATCGTAGTATGGAATTATAAAACCTGCCGGCAGTTCATTTTAGCTCAAAATAAACAAATTCGTTGAGTTTCAGTTCTTCAAAGACACTAAACTGAATTCAATTTAGTCTTGTTTCAAAATATCAACTAATTCCTAAGTATATCATGAATGTTAATAAGGTCATCTGACATTTGTTAATCTATATAAAAATCAAAACATGATTTTATATTTCCTAAGAGAAAACATGCACTTAAAACAGAGGTTTAGAAAGAGATTCCAATAATCCAAAAATTTCTAACCAGTTTCATTCTTCACTTGTTCCTTACAACATCCTTCAAAAGCTTTGGAAGAGAGCAAACGTTCAGATGGTGTGTTTTCATGTGTTAAAGGTAGGCATAGGCTGCCTCAAGCTTTTGTAAGTCCCAACTCCTATAACTTTAGTCTTTTATCTAGGAGTGGTAAATTAAACCAATATAAATTTGCCAAAGCTAAAATAGAAGGGATTTGTTTTCAATCTTCTTCTTGGGTTTCCTCCTAATCACCAACTTCACCTCATCTCCTTAGAGTTCCTTCCCCATCTCCTTGATCACCGAAAGCCTAGAAATTAAAACAGTAAACAATTCCCCTGCAAGGTGCCTTCCTGGTGCTGTCTAAAACAAATGCAATCTTCTGTTTGGGCATTTTAAACACCACAAGCATTCTTACTTAGATTAAACCATGGGTCTCCCTGGTCTCCAGGCATGCCTAGACATGAACCATAAAGGCGACGAGATCCTTGGAGTTTCTCTAGTAACTGAAGGCCAAATCAACAGCAACCCTATGAACAAGCATTCTTTTTTCAAACAAAACTAGGCCACACACACATTTTCTTTTCTTGCTGTTGTTTTACTTTTTTAGTTGTACTAAATATAAAATAAACTACATTTTTAAAAAATATATATATTTTAGTAAACAATGCACATTGTGACTTTTACCTTAAATTTTTCTTTATTGATTACCTTTGAAGAAAAGTTTAAAATCTAATTTTCAAGACATCTAAAACAACCATCGCCTTGGATGGCAGCAATCCGGCTCAGGTAAGATTACTTAAGATGCAAATAATAACAACAACAAAAAAAAAGATTAGGAAGAAGCATTACATATGGTATTGTGTAAAAATGACTAACAATTTGAAAAAACAGAACTGTCTATGTAATTATCCTCACAAAATTTATAGGTGTGCATATTGTTAATGGTATGAGGGCTATTTCACTCCTACTTTCATTAATATGTGTTTATTTAAATGAGTATGAAGTGATTTGTGTAATATGTGCTACAATATTGTGCCTTTCCCAAATATAGGATGGATGAATGTAAAAGTTATCTGCAAGTGATCTTTTACAATTTAATTTTACTAATTTTTGCAATTAATATTTTCTACTTCTCTTTGATTTCTTTTTCTTCACAAAACAAAGTATGCCTATGGCAAAAAAAAAATATGGTGTCTTTAATATTCAAAGATAATGCTCTGACCTACTCAAACTCATCATCCTTGGGAAGTTCTTGTTTTAATAGTTTGAATTTGGAATTTGTATTGAATAATCCAGATTGCCTGCCTCTATTCATGTTACTAGTGGCATCTATGAGACCATTTGCTGGTTTTAGGGAATCAATCTATAGTTAGGAAGTTTACATTTGTGAGAAATAATTTAGAACTAAGACTTCAGGACCAACAATGAGTTCTCTATACTAGGTTCATGACAACCATGTTCTAAGTGGAACTTGAGTTCCACCATGTGTGTAATCAGAGAATATTTATTTCCTCTCCTGACTCACTCATTAAAGGAAAAGAGAGGGTAAAGTAACTAAAGAATTATTAGTAGAGGACACCCAGAACTCCTAACTGTCCCCTTTGCCTGGCCTATTCCAGATACACACAAGCGCATCCACACCATCAGATGTGAAACTGTAAGAAGACGGTTTCTCTGACCTCCACAGACCTCACCCTGAATACCCAATTTACTTTTGCTCCAAAGACCTACTCAAATCTCACCACCTCCATGAACATTGTCATTACAGCTCGCATTGATACTCTCAATTTCTATTAGTAAAGCCTATCTAGTTTAGTAATTTATTATAACTGTCTTGAATGGCAAATAATGTGCGTTTAGTTTGTGTCACCACCTAGCCTGTCCTACCCTGTACATATGGAGGGTAGAACAAGTGCTCTTAGGTGCTGAACATGCGACAGGTATTTAAGCAAGTATGTGCTGGAAGTAGTTTTGCCTAATGCTGACCTTGAGGGGTACAAAACTTTGGCTTTGATCTCAAAAGAACCAGACTTTGATGTAACTAAAGAGCTAGCTGGCTCACTATTGACTATAAGATCCAGGCCTCACTTCACTGCATGGACATCTAAGAATACAGCCCAAATCCCCAGAGGAAAGCAAGAGTGCAGCTGGAACCCTCAAAGAGTCCTCTTGCGTCAGAGGCCACTCAGGCCTACCTCCATTTGAAAACTCAAGCCCACTCTCTGAGGGACCTGGGAAGCATAACGGGCATGGAAATGGGGTGGGCTGGTGGAATGGGGGAAGGGAATAGGATCTCTGCCCTGAACAGCTGCACCAGGAAGAGAATCTGCACCTCCTTCTCCTCCATCTCCCCGAGGCCCCACTAGGGCCGCCCCTCCCCCACCGGTCCCCACCTCGCGCCCGCCCCGCCCCTCGGCCCGCGGGGTTCCAAGGGCGGTTGGCCGGCCACGGCCACGGCCACGGTCACTCGGCGGCTGGGCGCTGCGGGGCACGGGGTTGCGAGCCGCCTCTAGGGTCTGGGCTGGGAACTGAAGAGAAGTTTTCTGATGCGGGCTAGACCCTGCGGGAGAGAAGTGGGAGAGCCGCCCGGAGAAGCCAAGGGGAAGGGAAGCTGAGCGGGAAGGGCCTGGGAGGTGCGGGGGACCGCGGGGAAGGGGGAACTGGCGTTCTCGAGGGTCACCTGGGGTCGGGGGCGCAGCCCTGAGGATGCAGGACGCTTGGGCGGCGCTGCCCCCAGGCCGCACTGCCCGCGGTGGGCTCTGTCAGCCCGGCTGGGGCCACCGCATTGGTGAGGGCCGGTCGAGCGGGGAGGCGTCCCCGAAGGACCCTCGCCCAGGGCCTCGCGCCCGGTCAGGTGTGGGCCCAGGTGCGGTAGGGGGTGGCCGGGGTCCGGTCCCCGCGGTTCGCCGAACAGCTCGGGGCCACCACATCGGCACTGCGGACCATCCGGGAGCTGCAGCGGCGGGCGCCCGGTGCTCGGTTTGTAGGCAGTGTAATTAGCTGATTGTACTTTGGTGCTTACAATCACTAACTCCACTGCCATCAAAACAAGGCACAGCATCAGCCGCTGCCCCGCGGAGTCTGAAGGAGAAAGCTGCGACTGGAGATGTGATGTGTCAGCGTTTGTCCGGGAGCAAGTTGCCAAAGTGCGAGTAAAACCTAGGGAACCGGCTGACTGTTCTCCAGATAGTTAAATCGTTAGCCCTCTCTCGGAGTCAAAGTAG
>PVKS010021681.1:0-34879 GCA_004027875.1 Aplodontia rufa | reverse complement strand
TGATTTAATTTTTGTGCAGGGTGAAAGATAAGGATCTAGCTTCAGTTGTCTACAAATGGCAGTCCAGTTTGTCCAACACCATTTGTTGAACAGGCTATCTTTCTTCCACACTATACTTTTGCCCCCTTTATCAAATATCAAATAGTTAAAGATATGGGGGTTTGTCTCAGGATCTTCTATTCGGTTCCACTGGTCTTCATTTCTGTTTTGATACCAATACTATGCTGCTTTTGCTACTACAGCTCTGTAATATAATTTCAGGTCAGGGATTGAGATGCCCCCTATTGGAAAGATATTTGTGATGTCTACATGTTTGCCATGAGGCTAGACTAGTAGTTCACAAATGAGAGTAAGGATTTGCCTGGGGTGGGAGATTTGACATGTACTGGGAGGTGGTTTTATTTGTCACAACTGGGTGGGGAAAGGAGGCCACTGACAGGTTGTGGGTGTAGACCAACATTGCTGCTAAACGTCCTCCAATGTGAAGCACAGCCCTCACAACATAGAATTACCTGGCCCAAGACCAATAGCCAAGGTTAGGAAGCCTGGACTAGACCATGTAAGGAGTATAGATCATAAAAGCACAGACTGTGGTACAGCCCCTCTGGAAAGCAGTGTGGAGAATCCTCAAAAAATTAGGGATGAACCCACCATATGATCCTGCTATTCCTCTCCTGTGTATTTTTCCAGGGGATTTAGAATCAGCACATTACAGTGACACAGCGAAATTGATGCTCATAGCAGCTCAATTTACAATGGCTAAATTATGGAACCAACCCAGATGTCCCTCACTGGATGAATGGATCCTAAAACTGTGGTACATATATACCATGGAGTTTCACTCAGCAATTAGAAACAATGATATTGCAGCCTTTGAATGTAAATGGATGGCTATGGAAGAAATTATGCTGAGTGAAGTCAGCATAACCCAGAGAACCAAGGGTCAAATGTCTTCACTCATCTGTGGAGGCTGGAGCTAGACCCTGGCTAGAAAGGAGGTCTATTATCATGTTTTAAATCCAGATAAGGTGTAATGTCATACAGCCTAAGGCATTTGTAGAGATGTATTGGGAAGGAAGGGATAAGGATGGGTAATTGTGGGGGGCTCTTGGGGGTAAATCTAATTTTCAGAATTTATATATATATATATATTTTATATTATTTCATTAGAAACTTGTTTGATTGTTCAACAAATAAATTTCTGAAAAAAATAAAGAAAAAAACAAAAAGAAAAACAAACAAAAAACCATGAACTTGCAGTTCCAGAAGTAAAATTATGTTTCCAATAATCGTAAATAAAATAGGCAACTGAGCATAAAAAAAAGCACAGTCTGATGCCTGCTAACAAGAGAGGACATGGCCACACACCTGGGGAAGGGTACTCTTAAGCTGGAATGTCATCAGAGGAATGAGGTGAGGAGATGAGAGGAAATCCCACCTGTAATCCCAGTTCTTGTGTAAGTCTCTCTGAAAATCAACAATTGTCTATCACCCTCCATCTGCATGGAAGGCACAAGGCAAGGACATATGGGGAAGACAGAGGGGAATAATATGGTCTCCACTCTCAGGGAGCTTATAGTTCAATGGTGGAGTCCCCATCATGCAAGGTAGATTAAGTAGGCACCTCTGTGATGTGTCTTGAAGGTTTTGAAGATTGAGTGGGAAACATGTCCAAGAGGCTTACAATATGATGGGAACATGTTTGGACCCTAAAGATGTATACTTCCATCTTGATGTAGAATTAAGAGCATGAGTATAGGAACAGTGAGAACTAGGTTTGATCTCCATTTCCTTCTTCATAGCAGAGAGCCATGAAATTACATTGAGGAAAAAAATCAGATAGACAAATGCTTCAAACAGCCCCTAGCAGAGAGTGCTCGATAAATGGTATATATTGTTGTTCTTAGGATGAAGTTTCCTTTTCTTAGGAGGGATAGCCACTATGTGAGCTTCTATAAATTATTATTTTAATTTTTCTGAGCCTCAGTTTCTTCATCTATAAAAGGGACATAAACTCCTTTGCTTTGCAGAAGCTTTGTAAGGATAAAAATGATAATGTAAGCAAAGTTCCTGGTACATGCCTGACATTCTAACCAAATACTGACTCTTCTCCTTGCACCACAGTGTAGCTGAAGGAGTCTGGCTTCTTCCGCACACCATTGTGTGAACATAGGTCCTGCTTGTTCCCTCAGGATCCCTCACCTTCCCCAGCTGTACAAAGAAATAACCCCTGCTTCCATTTCTATCCTACAAACAATTTCAATAAAGTATATGCCCTCCTAAGTGCTAATAAGCCAACCTAAGATGAGCTTTATATATATAATCAGGTAGCTGTTGATTTAACTTATGCTCTTCACCACTTCCATATTCAAAGTGCATTTACTGAGCATCTTCTGCATGCAGTTGTTGAAGCTGGGGACAATAAGTCAATGCACAATGCCCCACTTGACATTTTCATGGATGTCTGTTCATCTTCTGTAATTTGACCTCTTCATTCATGAAATTTGCCATATTATTTAGTTAAATGTATTTGGGACACATCGTAAAGAAGGATGAGATTGGCTGAGAGAGGAATCCCCAGGGAAGGGGGCAGAATTGGGACATGCCAGGCAGATGCAGCAGTGGCCTTGTTAGTGGAAAGCAGTGGGAAAGAGGAAACTTCCAGATCACTGGTCAGAGTATGAGTGAGTAAGGGAGTGTGGTGAGTGGAGAGGGACTTGTGTAAAATGCCGTGGAGGTCAGGCTTATTTAACCTGAGTCATCAAGAACTACAGATGGCTCTGGAGTGGTGGCTCAGCAGTTACAGTGCTTGCCCGGCATGCATGTGCGTGTATGAGAGTTCAAACCCCAGCACCAGATACTCAGTGAAGTCTTGGAGCAAGGAAAGCCACATGAAAAACTAAATAAAAATTGTTTCTCTCTCTCTCTCTCACTGTCCCTCTGTCTTTTAAAAAAATGTATAAAATGCCTCATTCTGTGTGCATCAGGTATAAATAAAAAATAAATGAATTCCGTGTTTACAGTTGGGTCCCATCCTCAAGACATCTTATGATGTATATGCAAATATTTTGAAATCCAAATAATTTGAATTTTGATACATTTCTGGTCCCAAGCATGTCAGATAAGAGATATTCAGCCTATATCTACAGAAAGAAAATAGTAGAGTAAGAGAAAACCAGATTTGGGGGAAGAAAAGATAAGTTCAGCGTATGAACTAGAGGGAGGTGCTTTGGGTAAGTCCAAAGGGCCATAATGTCTTGCGGAAAGCTAGAGAGTCTACAGAGGAAAACCGAGTAAGATGGGCTGAATATACAAAAGCTTATGTAATATATAAGCATTACATAAAATGTTAAATCAGCTGACTACATGGCATCATTGAGACAAGAGTTGGAGAGTAATAAGAAAAGGAGGGCCTCAGTCTGTGCTCCCACATTTAAGGCATATACATACAGATGAAAATGAACTTACAAAGACTCATGAGGATAATCAGAGAGGTAGACGAGATAATTATTTGCAATGAAAAATGGAGGCTCCTCCTAGCTTCAGAAGAAGGTGGGTTTTTATGGAGAACCACCCAGCCCCTCATCCTTATCCTGATAATAGTCTTCCTTTGCAAGACACAGAGAAACACAACACAAAGATTGTTGCAGAAAATATTATCCTGGTTTCAGTTAGGCGTGGCTTTGAAGCTTCAACCATAGAGGAGTGATTGGGAGAATTCTACCTTTTCATCCTGACAAGCCTCCATCTTCACAGCACAGTGGGAGTATCCAGTGACCCCTTGGACAAGAGATATAGTTAGCCTGTAACCATTCATACCACTCATCCTCTCGCCTCCTGGGAGGGGAGCGTGGTCCTCCTAGCTGCCCCAATCCTCCCTTCCTGGTGTTGAAAATTTCCATTATTGACAGGGAAACAGCAGGGTAATGGCACAGATGAATTGTAAATTTTGACAACCCCGACAGGTAAATATTGGCTTTGCACAAATAAGTTTCTATAAATAACCTGTCTGCAGCAGAAACTCCACAGATGGCAGCAGGGCTGCCCAGGCGTTGAATTTTCCCAGGGTGCTCAGTGCAGAAAAGCACAGCTGTCAGCTTTGCTGTTCTACTTCTGAGCCCGGGCCACCTCTGCTGTGCTGCAGATTGCCCATGTCCCACCCTCCTTTGGCAAGCAGAGTTGAGGACAGGTGGAGATCAATCATTCCAATAACCTACCTCCGGTGCCTTTCATTCCAGAATTCCAAAAAGGTTTCTTAAAAATGTCACTTCTTCAGGTTTTATAGTCAAAGTGGGAATTTGTCTGATCCAGGGATATGTTGTCTTCTTTTAATGTAAGGTAGGATGAGACATAGTCATTCTGGACTGTATGCCATATGGCTGTGCTGCTAATAATAGGGCTTCTGGAGGCTCCGGGAAGAACAGCAGACATTGCATGTGGGCACACACATGCAGGGCCCCAAGCCCCTCACATTTATCAGCCAGTCATCTTGGCAGAGAAGTTGGCCAAGTGGCCATCTCACCCCATCCAGGGAGCAATAGGGAGCGTAGTGAGCTGCTGTTGGAGACCCGCAGAGGTATTCTTGCTTTTCAAATGCTGAGTTAAGAGCCCATCACTGGGACTAAAGCTGAGTGAAGTGATAGCATTTTAAATGATCCTTCTAGGGATGCCCACAGGCTTAGTGCTAGTGCTGAATCAAATGCTCCATTATTGTGGCCAGGCTCTCATTTGAGTTATGCCTATACCTACCTGCCTCGCTAATGTTTATTTTCTGCTCCTCCTTATTTCTTTGGGTTCATTGTTTGAGTGCGTTTTATCATAAGCCCCTTTCAACCACTTTTGGAACTAGACAGGGTATAAAAGTGAGTCAAATAATTACAATTACATAAGGTTCCTAAGATACCAATAGTAATCAAAAGAGTATTATTTATTCTGCTTCTACAATCAGCTTGAGAAAACACATGACATAAATAAGCACTGTGTAATTAGAATATCATAGTAGAAAATTAGAAGCAACACGGTATCGAGAACTGGGGCAGGAGATAACATGTGAATGATGAAGTGATGATGGGGCCACACCCAGCACAGAAAAGGCCGGGTGGTTTCTCTGGCCTCATTCTGGCGCAGGAGGAGGGCAGAACTGCTGGGAGACGGCAGGCATTCATAGTAGAGCAAATGCGTTTCCCAGTCTTCTCTTTGCACAAAGTGAATCCAGGCCCCTCAATTTCCACTCCTAGGTAACTAATCACCATTAGCACAGGCTTCTTTGCATTTCTGGTAGAATAATGCCTTCTAGCTATAATTCCACATTCAGAAGTACTGCTTTTGTATTAGGGCTTTGGGCTTTAGGGTTTTCCTCCAAGTCTTATCTCCATAGCTGAGGGCCTATATTTTCAACAAGCGCTGAGAAAACCTCATAGACAGGGCTCTCTCCAGGTCACTGTGGTTTGTACAGTGTCTGGCATCCAACAGGCAACAGATCAGTGTTTGTGGGTCAGTGAGCTCTGCCTATCAGGAAATCCGATTTCCATATGCAGAAGAGACCAGAGAAATTCTTTATGAGTAAAACTGCAGCCTGGTGTTCCATAGTAGAGCTGAGCAAGATGCTCAGTGTAGAAAATAATGAATCATCTTCCAATAAGCTTGTGAGGAAGGTAGACAAAATTGTATGATGAACAGCCCGTGGGCTTTGAAATCCAGCAGACTTCAGTTTGAACTGTGCACCCCTTCACGTGACCTGATGGACTGTGGTCATGTTTGAGCATCTTCATTTTTAACCATATAAATAATGATAACTGTACTCTCAGGGTTGTTGTATTCAAGAGCTAGTATAGTATTACAGTTGCCAATCAGGGACTTGAGCTACATTGCCAAGTTCACATTCCTGCTCTGACATTTAGTAGCTGAGTAATCCATAGCAAATTACTTAACCTTTCTTTTCTTTTTTTTTTTTTAAGAGAGAGGGACAGTGAGAGAGACAGAGAAAGAGAGAAACAACTTTATTTAGTTTTTCACATGGCCTTAGTTGCTCTAACACTTAGTTGTGTACGTGGTGCAGGGATTTGAACCTGGGTCCTCGTGCTTGCCACGCAAACACCAAAACTGCTGAGCCACCGCTCCAGCCCCTACTTAACCTTTCTGTACCTGAGTTGTCATTGTTCAAAATGGGGTAGGGCTTGGAGATGTGGCTCAGTGACAGAGCATGTGCTTAGCATGTGCAAGGCCATGAATTCAATCACCAGCATCGAAAACAGAATGGGGAGAGTTTCTGTGAAGAACAGTTATGTGTGTCACATCTTAGAAGAATGTGACACAGAAGTGCTTCGTATGTCCTTGTGGCACTGAAAAGAGATGCCCTGCTTACAGTGCCCTCTTACGTCTCAGTTTCAACATCTTGTTGATTTTGAAGCTACCATATTGTTGTCATCTTCACAAAGGACTGCACATGACATTACTTAGTGACATTACTTAGTATACATTGCCTCCCTATGAGGGAACCTCTTGCCCGCTCCATGGTAAGCCAAGAAGGAAGCTCTTGAGGCCAAGAAAAGGATGCATGCTGTCATGCAGAACAGTGGTTACAGTTTTCTTTTCTTTTCTTTTTTTGTTTAAATAGCTTTTTTGATGGAAAAAAATAGTGCGAAGTGTTCTGAAAGCCAAAGTAATAGACACGTTTATTGAGTAAGGAGTGATTGAACTACTCAGAGGTATATATATATATATATATACATACATATATATATATATCTCAGATATTCAAGATATGAAATAAATACTCCAATTATTCATTTGTTCAAACTTTCTTTTATAGCAATTGTACATCCAGGTCAGGAGCTGGCAATAAAAATAGTAGTAGGACTATCCTTGCCCCCAAAATTCCAATCAAATTAGTAAAGCCAATGAATGAAATTTAGTGACATAAGCAACTGAAAAAAGGTCTATGCATTTGTAATGATCCAAAATACCACGAGGGAGAGTGTAGACAAGGGGAAAGCAATTAACCTTGTGTTAGGATTGGCATAGTATGTTAGCTGAGGTAGAGCTTAGGAGAAGAGGTAGGAAAGGGAAGACTGAGTTGCTGAATAAACACCAATTTCATTTGATTTTTTTTTAAAGAAAAGAAAATAAGGTATTGTGGTCAATGCCAGAACTACATTGCCAAAGTAAATAAGTGATAATGAACACATACAATGGAAAGCATCTTAGTCCATTCCTTCTGCTATAACAAAATCTACGGTCTACATAGTTTATAAAGCATTAGAGCCTTATTTCTCATGGAGGCTGAGAAGTCCAAGCTCAAGGCACCAAGACACTCTCTGCTTACTCTCTGCTTCTGAGATGTCACCTCTTCCTGCATCTCATATGGCACAAGGGAGAATCATTATGTCCCTCTAAATCCATGTTAGAACCTAATTCCCAATGCGATCATAGCAAGAGGTGGGCCTGTGGGGGAAGTGATTAAGTCATGAGCTCTCCACCCTAATGAACAAATGGGGCTGTTTTTCTTATAAAAGATGGGGAAGGGCATGTCCTAACCTCTTTACCTTTCTGTCCCTCTGTCATAAGAGGACACATGACAGTAAATTGAGAGAATTTGCTTCCTTCTCATTTGAATATGGACCCGTCTCTAACCTCTGCAGGTAATGAGCATTGTACAGGTGAAGAAACTGGAACTCAAAGAAAATGAGGGGAATAGCACTCAGAGGAGCCCTCTCAGATGGGAGTTCAGGTTCCACAGGTGGCTATAGTCTGTGTCACCACCCTGTCTGCCACCTGCTGCCACCATGCTCTGAAGGGGTTGGTCATAATAATTTATCGTTTCACAAGAATTTAGGAATCTTGCATTTTCATTGAGTGTCTACTATGTGCCAGACACTGTGCTGACTAATGGCCTTCCTGTACTGTACATTCCTTTTCTCAGACAGTGTTCATCATAACTGTAGATTTTTTCACAGAATCCAAAAAAATGTTCAGTGCAGGGCATGAAGTCTTTTAATTAGCATGCAAAGTCATGTATGATCTCGAGCTATAATTCCTCCAAATTAAAATACAGCAAACATGTCATCACAGAATAAATCACACCATTTGTCCAGATTTCTTCCTTTGCAGTGTAAAATCTGTGGTTTTCATGCAACTGAGATAATTCATTGTCTACATCAAAGAAAAACGTGCTCCTCGTTTCTCACCTGACATCTCCATCCTGTGTTGTAAGCTTCCTCAGAGGGCGGAGGCACCAACCTGTCTCCTGAGACAAAGAAGATGCTGCTTTCGAGCCTTTCCACAATTCGAGGGTTGTCACTTGTAATTACTTCAGATTTCTATTTTAAGCGTTGTTGACATGCTCTGCTAAAATCATTTGGTTTCTTCCAGATATAGCTGAGGGGCCTTGGAAGGAGCATGCAGCTGCTCTTTCTGATAGAAGAAAGATTTTCTAGGTGTGGAAGAGAGGAGGGGGCTATTTGGTGACTCTGCGCTGGGCCTGGCTCAGTAACCTATATAGTTCTTTGGTCAGTGTCCATCAGATTGTGAATCAATGTGTAGAGATCTGGCCCAGTAAGGAAATGCTTTGCATTGTTGTACTTAAAAAAAAATCTTTATATAGCTGTTGGTTAGATGATAACTGTATAATCCACAGTTTTTATGTTAATTGCAAATTAATATTTATTTCTACCCTCTGAACTCTTGCTCCCTGGAATACCGCAGTACTGAGGTAAGGTGATGGTAGCTACCCTACACTGCTGTCAATCAAAGTAGCTGGGGTGGAGTGATCAGGAAGGCTGAGGAAACAATTCAAGTCCTGCCGCGTACCAGCTGCATAAAGGCAGACAAGTTGATTCACCTCTCTGAGTCCAGGATTTTTACCAGTGAAAGGAGAGGAAGAAGGTCTACCTGTTAAGGTGATATGGCAGGACACAAAGGGTGTCATTGAGGAGTGTATATCGTGTATCCCAAATGGAGAAGGTGAGTTCAACCTTTTGGAAGTGTGTACTTGACTATTTATCCAGAAATGGTCACAAGGCAGATGCCATAGACATACCTTCCTGGGTTTCCAGTTTGCCAGAAAGTCTTCAGGTTTGGCATTTCCTGCTAATCACACTTTGGCAGTGCTGTCAGTCACTCAAGATGACAATTTCCAAGGCGCACTGGAAAGTCAAAGTTTAACATCTATTAACCTACTAGGGGACAAAGGGTCTCACAAGGACAAACATGATTGTGGTATGCTAAGTTTAAGACACTGAATACATTTAATTATGATGCTAATATCACAGTAAGGAGGGGAGGGTGAGAAATAGAGTTTCTCACAGCTTTACATCATAAATTCTTTCCTCCATATCCACTCGCTTTCTTTCCCCTACCCCATTGAACTAATGTAACCCAGACCACACTCTGAAAAATGCTAATTAAAAAATGAAGTAGCTATCAGCTCTTGACAACTGCGCTAGGAGAAAAGTCTTGTGTTATAGATAAAGCCAAATACCAAAACTATATAAAGAGCAAATGCATGACTTCTGAATATACACTGTAGTAAGTGAAGGCTATTGGAGCACTAGACCATTTTTCCTTCATGTTTTTTTTAGTTAATTTTTTCTAGAACCAATGTGGATAAGAAGTAGTGGAATTTATTCAAAGAATGCACAACATAATTGAAAACTAACTAGAAATTTAGTTTACATTGGTTAGGGATATTCCATACAAACATATAGCTAAGAGTCAATGCCACCTCCTTCATGAAACTTCTTTCTCCTAACTATTTATCACACTTTACCTGTATCTCTCTTATGTGTTTATAATTTCCCCATACAAGAATGGATTGTATGTATGGCTTATCTTCCTTACCAGTGAAGAAACATTTGTGGAGTTTCACAATGCCTAGCAGAGAAATTGCACATGCTAGACACTCAAATGGCAGACTTGGTGAGTTTGTTTCCCAAGGTTTACTTAGTTGCCATTTTTATTGTTATTATTTACTAACAGATTCATCAAACATGTATGTGCAAGGCACTTTGAGTTATTTAGTATTCATAACACAACTCTGAAAGAGATACTCTTTTCCCTTGAATTTATAAATAAAGAAACTGAGGCATTCAAAAGTTCTAAATGTCTTGCCCAGTATCATAAATAGTACTCCGGACTGTAGTTGTATTTCATTGAGTCTGTTACAAATCACAAATTTTTCTCCTTTAGGGTCTTAATATACAAATACCCACAACTGAATGAACCTTGTGGTTCTTCATTCCCCGTAAGTCCCACTGTGCAGATAATCACTCCCAGAAATGAAAGGCTCGTAGGCAACTAGCAATTTCTTTTTCTTACATAGTTTGAGTTTGGAAGTCTCTCTTTGGCCTTTTCTGTCTGAGGTTGCTTTCACCAGATCTGCCCCACTGTGACTGTAAGCCCTTGTTAAACTTGGGTTAATTGCCAATTTAGGCAGTGCTCTTGTTAAAAAAGTCCCTCCAGGGAGAACAGCTTCAGAACTGGGAGATGGTTTTCCATTTGCACTCCACTTGCCCAGCTGCTAATGGGGTTAGGAGGATGCCAACAACATATGCCACTCCAGATTCTTCTCATTTGCAAAGTCCTCATGATTTCCTTACCCGAAATTCCGTCTATGGCAACCTGTGGAGTCAGGAAGTCAAACTACCCAATACTTCTAGAGAACATGACACTAAGGACAGAGTGGAAATTGCAGAAACATTCTTGCTCATTTTGCTTCTTCCTGGCATGCTTTTGCTAAAGGCATAGAGAATGGTAAAGAGTTCAGTAGGATTATTTGACTTCTTGCTCTGGGTCAGATGTTGTGCCATGGGCCAGGCACTTGTCCCCTCTGGCTCACAGTCCCCACAGCAGTGAAAGTAGAATAGGATATTGCATTTCCTGCTCTCTTCTTTTGGGTCTGGCTTTCTGAGATCAGGAACACCTCCCAGGAAAAGGATTTCTCTGTCACCTAAAGGGCTGCGGACCCTTGTCGGCATACTCCACAACCACTAGAATGGTGCTGGCATGCTTCCCATAACTTCATCCAAGAACATTGAGAGAATATAGCTTTCTGTGAGTGAAATCTAAACAGAAATAGAAGTTGGAGTGGGGTCTGCTATCTACAGACCTTTATCTTCAAAAGCTGAAACATGCAGGGCCTACAGAAGGAGCTATTCTAAGGGTGTTCAAGCTGTACCCCAAGACTGATTGGGGTAGTTCTTGGAGAAGGTTCAATTTCTGTCTCTGATAAGTAGTGATTGAGTATTTGGCCTCAATAAAATATGACTGGAAACCAACAAAGACCTTTCTGAGATGTGCTGAGATGCACAGTCATATCTACAAGAAGGTAATTTATGGGTCATTTTTTATTTTAATAGCTGTAAAATGATATAGACAAATGCAGTCTCATTTTTTAAAAATTCACAATGTATATAATGAATCAATAGAATTTTGAAACAACATTTTTTTTTAAGAATTTATATCACTGAACAAAACAAACATCCTCTCCCTCATGGAACTTGCATTCCAAATGTCATCATTGACAACTGAGGAAAAAACTAGCATTTTGTCCATCCAAGAACATGCCGTCAAATGGTTGTTCAAAATGGTTTATCAAAAAGTTGGTAAAAATGGTTGTCTTAGTCTGTTTTCTGTTGCTGTAATAGAATATGTAAGTCTTCATAATTTATGAAGAAAGGAGGTTTTTTTCAATCACAGTTCTGGAGGCTGGGATGCCCCTAGAACTTGATAAAATCATTAATCCTTATCTGAAAGACCCCAAAACCACCATCATGGCAAATTTTAACATAAGTTTTGGAGGGAAAAAAATCATAATGAAAACATAGCAGTGACTTTGGTTAATCATCACAAGATATATGCATCAATTAAATATTTTAACTTAAAACATCCATGTTGGGAACGAGGTTCAGCTGGCTTGTAGAATTGGTGGTAAACAACTCTAAGGGGTCCAGCTGGCTTGTAATTAGCAAATTGCCTGACCGCATGACTAAGCTATTCGGCCACTAATTTGTTACAATTGGAGAAAGGTGTTTGCATTGTACCCCCTTGGCTGTTGTGATGGATAAATAGAGTGGCAGCTAGTCAGGTAAAGTGAGCGGCCCAAGAAGGGAGTAGCCAAAGAAGAAAAAGCAGCCAGAGAAGAAGCAGCCAAAGAAGCAGCAGTAGCCAGAGAAAAGCAAGAAAGCAAGCAGCCACGTCCTGAAGGGAGAAAGCAGAGAAGACGCGTAGAACCGGAGAGATCAGCAGAGACGTCAGATCAGCAGCGGTAGAAGATGCAGATCCCGTGTTCCAGCTGCCGGCGTTCGCCCCCTTGTTCCCGGCTCCCCAACCCTTCCTAACTCAGCCCCTCTGAGGATGGCCCAGCGTTGGGTCATTCTACCCGTTCCTCGCTCTGAAGTGCAGCGGGGAGCGACTCCTTTCCCCATCCCTGCCCTAATTTGGCCCCTCAGAGGATGGCTCAGGCTTCCTGAGTCATCCTGCCCGTTCCTCGCTCTGGAGTGCAGCGGGGAGTGACTCCTTTCCCCATCCCCGCCCTAACTCGGCCCCTCGGAGGACGGCTCACTAGGTCATTCTGCCCGCTTCTCGCACAGGAACGCTGCAGGGAGCGACTCCTCTTCCCCTGTCCCCAGCCCCGTCCTGCCGGCGCCCAGTTCCCAGTGTCCTGCTGGCCCCCCGGGGAACGGCTAAGGTCCCCCGAGGCTGTTCCACCCGCTCCCCGCTCCAGAACCCAGGGCGGGGAGCGACACATCCAGATGCATATTCAGTCTTTAATATGAAACCAAGGCGTTTTTCTTATGGGAGTTTCTAGTTACCATTCTTAGTGACACCATGCCTCAAAAAAGGTCATCTGTCCTTTCCAATTTCATTTTTCTTGACGCGGAATGATATCTTAAAGACACTTTGAAAGCAGCCCACATACAGAGTTTTCTAGTCGCTTGTGGTTGACCACCCACACCCAGTTTGACCACAGTTTTGGCTTGGTTTCAGCAACTCCTCTTTATCTAGTCTTTCAAAGCATTCAACTTACAGCTTTTTCTTTTCAGTCATATTTCATCAGTATATATAATACTCAACCAAATTACATAATAACAATAAAAAGTGTAGCTGGCAAAAACACATTTGGAAACAGAGACTCCTAAATCTAACATCTCAGCTGGTAGAAGCAAAAGTGTGGGAGCATTCCAGCAATTTGACTGTTAGCTTGGAGTGTCAGCTTGGGCATCAATCAGCAAATTTTACAGAAAGAACTAAAGATGTTTCTGATGCTGGCAAGTCAGTTATGTGGTAATCGATTAAGAGAGCTACTGTACTCCTGAAGGTGGCCATAAGCACACATTATTTGTAACACCCAAGTCAGTGTTTCTCATCCTGAGTGCTATGCAATCCTAAGGGTCCTGTGGCAGGGGACCTTAGAAGTCACTAGAGAGAAATGGAAGCAGGTCTGAATTTTCCCACCTCTTACCAGCTGTAGGAGCTCCAGTTTTATCTGCTTTGTACATCTGATTGCTGCATTGAATTCCATTTACAAAAAAAAAAAAAGTCTTAGAAAATGAGAGAGTATCTTTTAAAAAGGGACATCGGGATGCTTTTGAAAGGAAATCTTGGACTTTTACCAATCTGTTATAAGCTACCATCAGTAGAGGACACCTGGTAACAGTGTTAAATCTTTTAAAGACAAGTGATTTAAATTGTGTGGTTTCCACCTGATTTCTTTGCATCATGTGTTTCTGAGTAGGAACTTGTACAAGAGTAGCTAGGGTTTGGGGAGTAGTTACATGGTCTCAGCTTATTGGAAACCTGGTCTTCAAAACGCTTGACTGTGCACTTTCTAGTAAGAGCATGAAGAGCCTCGTTCTATGCTGTTGAAGTGTCACTGAGTGTTGAGGGAGAATTCTGTGGGTGCTTGTGATAGGAAGATCCCCTACCAGAATAGACAACCTCAATAGAACGGCTACATTGTTATCTTCCTTTTGTGCTTTAAGGCTCTTCAATAAAGATTGCCTGGTAAGCTGTGTCTCCAGGTAAGGGTGTCAACAAAAAGGGAGGATCACCCCAACTTTGCAGTTAGGTCCTTTGGTTCTCTCTCTCTCGCTCTCTCTCTCTCACTCTCTCTTTTTAAGAAAAAAAAAAGCCAGGACTTTAAACAGCCTTTGGAGCCTAGAGTGACACTTAGGATATTGCTGAGCAGTAACAGGAATTCTCGGAGATGGGCGGAAACTTCCTCTGTGCCTGTCATCTCAGTCAAGTGAAACCTTAGGGGCAGCCTGGGCTTTGGTCTAACCCTGAGTTGAATTATTTCCAGGTGTTTTCTTTAGAATTTCTCTGGCCCTTGGCTATTTAAAGCTTTTTCTAGTGTCACCAGAGAAGGACTGCAAAATGCAAAAGTTTTTCAAGGACATTTCCTTTTATGAACATTTGACTTTTTGTCAAGGAGAAAAGGAAAAAGAAAACAAAACTATTTTCCCATTGTTAACCTTCATGCTAATTGCTTCTTTTTTTCATCTCCTAATCATCAAAAGCACAGGTTTTCATTTCCATTTCAATTATTTGCATCCAAAGTAGAAACCATCACAATGATATTAACTTTTCAATGTTAAGTAAACATTTCTGAGCCTCACCTTGCCACTCCTGAGGGTGCCCACTCCTCTTGGAAGGCGCTTTCTCCAGGTTTGGTGTCACAAGTGCGTCGGAAACAATGAAATAGAGGGTGGATGCTACCCAGCCCAGCCCCCCTCCTTTCTAAACCACAGGCTGCTGTGATTGGCCCGCACTTACTTTTCCCTTCCTGAACCTGCTGGGAAAGTGCTTCAGCAACCCGCTCTTACTGTCCTGGTCAGGGAATGGTTTGAATAAAGTTTGCCAGGAATGAGACTTGTCATCTCTGTTGCCCTCGGTTGTCCACATTTAGCTGCTTGCCATGTTGGCCCAGCCTCATCAAGACCTTGCCTCCCTGCCTGCTGCTCTACAGTTTCTCCAGGAGGAGGCTTAGCCTTAGCCCAAACCAGTTGGCTTCATTTCTGGAGAGTTCTCTCCAACCCCTAAAAGCCACCCAAAGTCACTGGAATGCTGCCAGCAAAACCTCTATCAGCCCATTTCAATTTTTTTCCCCAGTCAAATCCTTTCTTAAAAAAAAAAAAAAAAGACATAGGGGAAACTCAGTAAGAGATAGAGATGAAAGCAGAGCTTTAGCCATTCAGTTGGGAAGGGCAGCTGGGTCCTCTGAGATGAGCCCCAGCTCACAGCACCTCTTTGGAATCCCTCTACTGCTTTTGAACACTGTAAAATATCACAGACCTCAAACCACAAGGATGCTGCCCATCTCTCTGGGACTCCCTCCTGCCCCTGTGTTCTGGTCTCCAGCCCCTACCTGCTCTGCTGAAGACCTCAAACCTCTCCTCTTTTTCCGTGTGTCTGGGTTAGTCACACTGAATTCTCACAGAGGAAGGTGTTGCTCTCATCTGCTTGCCCTGCCCCTGGATTTCTGTGCTCCCAGGGCTCATGTTGGTTGCTCACATGCCTCCAATTCTGGCACCCCAAGCACTAGGAGTATTTTACACAGAGCTTTTAACGTGTTTCTCAGCCAGTCGTGATTTCACAGCTCCTTTCTCACCCTAGGCGGCTTGGCAGGAGCTATACACCTCATCCTTCCACACCTAAGTACCATGATAAGAGGGTAGACGTGGAACCTTTGCAGCGTTTCTAGTAGAAAGTAACACATTACTTCTAGATCCGAAGTTCTGTGGACCAAATGGGTTAGTGTCTCAGTAACTGCCATTGTTGCACCCTGTAGAAAATCTGTGGCATTGTAAATAGTGATATCAAAACGTCTTATTGTCCAGTCAGGTCTAGCCCACATCCTGAAGTCCCATAGTCTTCTCAAGGTAGGAAGGAGCGGCAGAGCTCAGGCTTTCCAGCCCCATGTGCTCTGAGCCACTTGGAGGAAAAAGTTAACTGAGCCAAAAGGACACGTCGTTGTCTATTACTGCAGAGCTGGGAGCCATAAAGAATGGGCAGAACTGATTTTTCTTGTCTTTTCAATGCTGATATGAATATAGAATCCCTGAGCCCTGGCTAGAGCACCAGCCCTGGGAAGGCTTTTCTCTAACCGCTGTCTCTGTAGCACCTAAAGGATTCCAGATGTGGGGAGCAGGCATTTCATCCATTTCATCAACAAACACTTATAGAGCCCTTTCTGTGCCACAACCGAGCTTGGGCACTTGGTGATGAATGGAACACACAGTGGGTGCTGCTGGCTTCACACAGCTAGAGCGTTATAGGAAGCCCTCATCTTATGAGGCTATTGGAAGCTAGAGGCACAGAGAGAGGGTCAGCTCTTCATTTGACCAACTGTCTTTTCTCTCTGAACCTTCTCAGCCTGTTCTTTCTCCAGTTAACATGAACATAGTAAACTTTCACTTACTATTTCCTTAGTGCTCGACTCTACAAGCCCTTGCCTCTATAAGAATAAGCAATGTCAGTCAATTGATGAATTACAGATTTTCAGTTAATGGGATCTACATTCATGACAATTTCACTCAGGGATTTCCAGATTCCCAAGTAGAAGTAGATACACTCCTCAATCCTAACACACTTTTTTCTCCATTCATGAAACTGGAAGTGACCAAAGGGTATTTAGCACATGTCTCTCTTTTGCCACTTTTCATCCAATCCTGAATTAATTTTCATTTGTATCCAAGTTAACCAGAGATCTTCTTGAGGAAGAAAAAAAAGAAAACTCGTACTTAGGATGAAGGACACTGAGCTAGGCACTGGATGGGAATCCACTTCTGTGTGTGCAGGAGCAATGTCTTATGAAATTGTGTCCAGTAGTTCCTTGCCGGCTGCTAACACACCTACAACAGATGTTTTATAATGAATGACTGAAGTTTACCCTCTAAAGGACAGGTTATCGTACATCTCAGCACATGTGCACTGGCATCTGGGCTCCTGTAAATTCCTGTGGTTATCTGAACCAACACTTTACCTGATGCAGAGCTTTCTGATCTTCATGCAAGTCCTAAAGAGAGACATACGTATATACACAAAAGCTATTAGCACACAAAAAATTTGCTCCATTACTGTGTAAATACAATTGGTTATCAAGAGAACTCTCCTTTTTTATGCCCAAGATCACACTGCTCCATTTTTGGATTTGTGTTTCGTTTTCATAAATGCATGACTTACTAGGTGTTTGGTGTGCCACTGGGTGCAGTCCCTGTGCTTGTAATTTAATCCAACAATAACTCTATGTAGTCTATATTTGTTTTATGATTTAAGGGAGATTATGAAATTGATGTCTTAAGAAAATAAATGAGTTTTATTTAAGGTTACAGTAAGTTCTCAAATGACAGGCCTCTTTTCCCTTATAGCAGCTAGTATTGGTCCTGGAACATTGATCCTCTGGGATAAATCCCAAGAATCTGCCTCATAAATCTTCTAAAGGATGCGCTATTTTCCAGATTTGCATCCATACTTTTCACTATAGCATGGGGCTCCATAATGTGACAGTGGCCAAAATTTCCATCTTATTGAATTCTACGTTATTTATGACTAAGTTCCTCAACTCTCAAATTGACACTAATGGATCAAGTATAATAGCAAAGCCAGAAATTCATTTCTATTCTTACCTCTTTCAATGACTGATGTGGGGAGAAAGAGAGAGAGAAAGGCTGCTGAGGAGGCCCAGATTCACAATTCACAATCCTTCACAGGTCCACTGGATTTTCCTGCGAGCCCCCATTATGCACAAGAAGATGAAATACGTCCTTTCCACCCTAGAGAACATGCTCTGACTTTTTTTTCCCCAAATGATGTGGCTGGAATAATAAACTAGCTCATTGAGACAAGAAAGAAAAGTCAAGTGTATTTTTAAAAAATCAATGAGAGTTTCAAAAAACAATGCTTAAAAATGATGTACCTGAGCATGCTCTGTGGAAGATGATTTTTCTCTTATCTTCAGGGTATTTCAATTCTGGCTACTCTTGTGATGCCCCAGGAGCACAGGAGTGAGTAACAGAACACACCATGCAGCTTGGGAGGCTTCCCCACTAAATGAAACTCAGTGAATTAAAGGCATAAGTAATTTAAATGACAGCCTTAAAAAAACCATCCTTCAAAGGTTAGGAAATTTAAACTTTAACTTGGGGGAATTGCATGAAGCTAGGCTTTCTGCTCTTTTCATCTTAAAAAGGCACATCCTAAAATATTACAATATATGCAAGTGGAATCAAATTCACTGAATCTGTAATTTGGAAGCAAAATATAGCTTTTGAATTAGACTAACATTGGCCTACTATTGATATTATTAACATAACTACCTCAGCCCAGAAAGCCACCTTAGAATTTCTAGACACATCCAGAGGGTGTAACTCCCTGGTCAATGGCAGCTGGCCCATGGGCTGGGGAATCTACACACCAGAAGAGTCAGTTCAGATGCATAATATAGAGACAACTCATGACTGCTTGGTGACTGGATGTTTCCCACTTCTATGCTTTGGGTTGACCAGTTCTCACAGCAGGGATGCTAATTAATGAGCAAAATACTCTCTAAACATAATTTAGGCCCTTGTGGAGATGCATTATTTCATTAGGCCACTTGGAGCTCATGGAGTCATGGTCTCTTCATTTTCTCAATTGCTCCCAAAGGGGTCGCAAAGCTGATGAACTTCCTTACTTACACTTTGGGAACCACTCATTGACCAGACAAGTGCTGGCCCATACCCAAGAGATTCGTTTGGGAGCAGTGGTGTTCTAGTGCATGTGAAAGCCAATACAATGGATTTGACCATCTCAGAATTTAATATTTTGTATTTCAGTACATGTTGTCAGCTACTTTTATATTGTTTTATTACAGTGACTTTAAGACAAACTGAGCCATTCACTGTTCATTCATTGAATAAATGTTTTCTGATTGCTGACCATTTTGGGGTGGGCCACATGAAATGGAACTGGAGAAGCATTACAGATGCTTAATAAGGCTTTGGAGGTGATGCTAAAGGTCATGTTATATTTGCCCCTTAAGAAGTAGGGATGTGACAATATTAATTCCAAATCACACTGGAAATTTTTATATGCAGTGTCTTGATATGTGTTCATCTGCCTTCAATCCAAAAGTTCTGATTTGGGAAACAGGAGGAGTGACCCTATGAAACTAAAAGACAATTTCAGTACCACTTCTCATCCACACAGTAGGGGATGCAGAGTTCAGCTCCACCTCCATGTGGATGAAAGAGTTGATGCCAGACTGCTGGTTTTGCCAGCCAGGAGTCCACACGCTAGCCTGCAGCTGCCTTGTCAGAAGCAATAGTAAAGAGTTTGGACTTGCCATATCTTCTGTATCCCATCTGCTACTGACAAGCCATGTGACCTTAAGTAAAACTTTTAACCTCTCTCAACTGCCCTTTTTTAGTAATCTCCATGAGCAGGGCAGACATAGCACTTAGCTCAGTGATTGGTCAAGGAGGACATTCCATAGATGATGGCTGTCCATGGCTGGTGAGGTTGCACTGCTGTCACTCCCATCTTTCTGGCCCCTCATGAACAAGTGCACATGTGCCCACTCTGAGGCTCTGCATGCATCACAGGCAACACCATGGAATGTTACTACCATTCTGGAAAGCTCTCTTTCATACTCAGTCCAGTTTAGAAAGGCCCCTACTCCCTCAGCAGGGTTGTCTGATTCCCTGGGGCCTCTTCAAACAAACTCAATGGGTAGGATGACGGACTGTGCTTTAGACCACAGTTAATATTTACAGTCTGCACTGGGAAGGGAGCTAGGGGATGCCTGGCCAACTCCTTACTGGCAAGTGGTATTCACCAGGCCACAGAACAAGCAGGGCCTGAAACAGATGCCCACATTCACTCATTGCAGGACATTGTTGCTCCTTGGCTTTTCTTGCCAGGGCTTCCTGGATGGAGGTTAAAAAAAAAGAAGAAGAAGTTGACACGTTATAGCATTCGTAGAGTCTCAGCTTTTCAAATATAGAACATCATACGTGTGTCACTGCTGCTGTTGAAATTGCCTTCTGCACCTGATTTCCAGAACGTTCCTGTTGACTGGTTACACTCAACGATTTGCTTGAAGTCTTATTGATTGGATGGAGAAGGGCAAACTGTGCTGTCAAAGCCCATGGAGTGTGCAGGAAAGAAGGGGATCCAGAATGTCTTGAAATAATCCTCTAGGGGAGAAGTGCAGGTGGCAGAGACAGCCAGCTTTCTGTTTTCTGGAGCACAAGGAAGCGCATTTATGAATACTGAACTTAATCCTGAAGCTTCACTTGAATTAAAGGGAGTTTATCTTCATGGTTAACAAGTGGCATTAAAAAGAGAGAGAGAAACTTTCAGATCTTTTCCTGTACTTGTCTTTTGAGGTTTTCAGAGATTTACCAACACCTAAAGTAAATCATAAACACAAAGAGAAGAGCTTTGAGTTTCTGAATAAAGATTGACCAGCATGGGTTATTAAGGTTAAATGAAAGTCTACTTTCCAAAAACAGTTAAGAGATGAATCACCCATTTTATACTATTCCACCTCCCAAATCTCTTCCACCTGAGCCTATAATAGTGATTGAAATGACAGTTCTTGGGAGTAACCAATTTCTTCAAGCAAGTAGATAGCCCTCGAGCCACTGTCAGTCCTTTATACTCTAGCATGAACTAGTTCCTTCAAGTTTGATGCCTAGAATTAGCTGAATGTATGGGGGGAAGGGCAAAAAAGCAAAATAGTTTGATACTGTCTCCCAAAAAGTAGGACTAGATCTGATACCACAGTGAGGACTCCCCATTTGTGAGATACCTCAAGTACTATAAGCTTTTATTTTTTTCATTTTATTTTATTTTTTGATACTGTAGTTTGAACTCAGGGGCCCTTAACCACTGAACCATATCCCCAGCTTTTTTAATTTTTTATTTTGAAACAGGGTCTCGCTAAGTTGCCGAGGCTGGCTTTGAACTTGAGATCCTACTGCTTCAGCCTCTTGAGCCACTGGAATTACAGGCTTGCATCACCGTGCCCAGCCAGCTTTAAGCTCCACTACTCTGATTTCTCTCAAGGGAAGGTTATTATAGCTCACTCCTTCATGTTAATGGGAGAATCAGCTGGTACTAATTTAAACAAGAATTCCTACATATAAGGTTGCTGCTGAGCACCAAATTCTAAATTGTATTCCATGGAATACATGTTCAAAGTATATTAACAGGTATAGCATATCAAAATGTTCTATAGCCAACCCATTTGTGAAATACTAGGTTAAACAAAGAATCTCAAATTTGCTAACCATTTATAAATCTACAGTATATGCTTGGTATTCCTTTTTGTTCCTTAAAAGCATTTGTGAAGGAGCATCTCTTGAGGCAGAAGAGCATAGTGGTTAAATCTGAAGCCAGACGGTTCAAATCTCTATTCCACCACTCGCCGACCATTTGAACCTGGCAAGATGCCTTAGTTTCCTCATCTGCAAAGTGGGGAATAAATAATAGTACCTACCTCCTAAGGTATTTGAGCTAATTAAGTAAATTTAACCCTATAAAAGCATTTAGAGACACATGTAGTATGTGGTAAGTGCTTTGTGTTGGTATTATAGTCGTTACAGTTTTTGAAACTAATGCCAGACATCTTATTTTTTTAAAGAGAGAGGGATAGTGAGAGAGAGAGAGAGAGAAACAATTTTATTTAGTTTTTCACGTGGCTTTCTTTGCTCCGAGACCGCGTTGAGTTCGTGGTGCTGGGGTTTGAACTCATATACTGGCGCATGCCAGGTAAGCGCTGTAACTGCCGAGCCACCGCTCCAGCCCCGCCAGACATCTTTTTAAATGATGCTAAGCACATACTGACAAATCATATAAGAAGTGATTTTTCGGGGATAATTGTTTATTGCTTACTTTACCCTAAATTATGGGGACTTTTTCTCTAGCATGTATGTAATTAGGACAAAGTTAATTCAGAAAGCAGGAAGCACACTAAAATTTTGGGACTCCATTGCATTATAAATTACTAGTGCTAATGTGCATTATGAATATAGGAAAAAAATCGTGAGAGTCAAATAGGAATATGAGAATAATATTTTGAGCAGGCCTCTGAGCTTCAGCTACAAGTGACGAAACGGAAGCTCCAGTATCAGATCGAGCGCTCCTGTTGGCAACTGCATGCCTTGAGAGGTGGTGTGACGGCATCCTCCCTCAGTCAGGGCAAGGCACTGCCAAGCTGGGTTTCCCTTCCTTCCTGCTAAGAGAAGGAGGGGAAAAGCTCAATTGTGTGACGCTTAATTACAGTTCTGAGCACAGTCGAAAGCTCAAAAGGCAAAACACAGGACTTCACAGGTTTGAGTGAGTCAGCTTCCCTGTGGCATTCTAGCCACCCATGCCAACAGGTAACTGATCCTAACATTGCCACACATTAAAAATTCATCCATCCTATGAACTGTGGAAAAGAGAAATAGGAGTCCCTTGAGGCCTGGGCGCTGACCTTGTCCCCCTGTGACCTTGAGCAAGTCATTCTGGCCCAAATCTTCATCAGTGAGACAAGAGGACCACCTGTGATGTCCTCACCTGGTGAACAGGGTGGAGATGAGAATGGACTCTATATGGAATGTGGAAGCCGTTCCTCCCTCCACCTCCTTGCCTTGGGCTGCTGGGATCTTCCTTATGTAACATGTTCAGTAAAAGGAGGCAGGAAGGTAAAAATATTACCCCGCAATCGTAGCCAAGCCAGTAGCTTGCTGGGTTCTGGGGATGGAAGAATGAAGATGAAGGGATGTGGAGGGAAATGGGCAGGAGCAGAGCACATGTAAAATGGAGATTGATTCCTCTGGCCGGGGCCGTCATCTGTATTCAGCCCTCTGTGTTGCTGCTAGGGCTGCGGTTAGAAAAGAGGCCGCCGGGGTAGGGCTGGAGGGGAGACACATCCATCACCATTGCTCAGAGTGTTTAATTTTCCAGAGACTGTCATTAAACAAATTTCGGCTGCAGCCTGGCAGCCCTCACAGACATTTGTTGGAAGAAAATTACGAGTAGGTGATTTTTCTGAAGGGTAATCGCCAGCCTGGGTTCTGGATTCTTAATGGCATTTAGACCTTTTGCCTTCTTAAAAATTGCTCATTACAAAATTCATTTTATTGTCCTATCTTTGCAATCAATTGGAGGAGTCGGGGTATAATGCAAAGGAGCAAATACTTACTGGGCTTTTGAGGCTTGCACTGGGGACCATGAAAATTGGAATGAGTAGGAGGCAATCTTGGGACCAAATGCTAGGGATCAGGATCGAATAAGGGACCAAAGAGATTCTGGTCATAAGGAAGGAAATCTTTACTGGAATTTTCTGGCCATTTCCTGCTGAGAATAGCATCCTTTCATAAATTAAGGTTTTTATCTTTTGTCAGCAGCTAGCCTGGAGGGTGGAGAGGGGGTTGAGGGGGGCAGGGCTGTAGCACCAATAGAGAGATCTGGGGCTGGAAGCTAAGTATAGATTACAGAGCTGCTTCTCCCAGACTTGGGGAACCTTTAAGCACTCAGATAGTCACGAAGAAATGATCACTCTGTTTGTTCCTTGAAGTATAAAAGTGGTTTTATTTTTAGATATTAGGGTGCTTTTTAAAAAAATATGCTGACAGTTGTCTTCAGAGGCAACTCTGGGAGACAGAATAGCACAGCCAAGGGTGGGCACTGGCAGAGACTTTGTGAGGTTTCAAAGGTGTGTGGGTCTCAGCGGTCTGGGTATTTTGAGTTGAATAGTTCTGGGCTGTGGGGGTCCATCCCGTGTGTAGTCTGACATGTAACAGCATCCCTGACCTCTGCCCACCAGATGCCAGTAGCACCCCCAACTCCAGCTGAGATGATCACACATTGCCAGTGTTCCTCGAGGCACAAAATTATCCCATGTTGAAACCTCAGCTCTAACTTCAAAGTCATCGACATTCTATCCTCAACAGAATGCAAAGTGAAACAGGAAACAATCTCTCTCTGTGGCCCCTGCACTGATTTTCTCCAACTGGTCACACTTGTGTGCTGTCTCCTTCCAGTCATCTGGTGCCACTTCCCATGGGGGCACTGTACCCCCACCATCCTCTGCTCACTTCCATCAGATGAAAGGAATCCTACACCCCCTAAGATATATCAAGTGTGTGCACACTGTTCTTGTTAGGAAATGTTTGCATTATATTTACCAAATATATTTCCTTAAGTAAAAGTTTGCCAAATGTGCTGCTTCAGCAGGAGAAAACACATTTCCACTCAGTGTTTCCATTTGGCTTTGTTTATGTGTTTTTCAACGGCAATGCCAAGGGGATGCATTCGTCCTCAGGTCTCTGTGGTTCTGGTTTTTTGTACAGTGTTAGTTTTCTTTTAGATCTTTCCAACACTTAAAGTCTGGCAAGGAGAGCAGAAAGACCTCATGTCAGAGCACCTACATTTCGTATAACCAGGAGGGATATGGACTGAGTGGGCACAGCCTCCCTCTGGTAGCCTCTTGCTCACAGATGTGGCACACCCATATAGAAGGAAGAGAGGCATTTTTCCTAGGAAAGGAGAGATAAGCCATGAAATCAAGGCCAGGGCTGTTGGGGAACATTCTAAGATCTAAATGTTAAATAAGATCTAAATTTAGAATTTGGAAGTTGAAGCTGGCTGGAACCAGTAGTATTTAGAAGAACAGTTGTTCCAATCCATGGCTCCAGTGACCATATCCTTCTTGCTTAGAGCTCTCTGGTGGCTCCTGCAGGATGCATCTGGCCCCCTTGTCCTGGAGTGCAGACTCCTATGATTTGCCTATACATACCTCATTGACAGTCTTTCCTGGCTATGACTCTGTCTGTGTTCCACACAAGCCACGCTATTTATGCTGTTGCCGCCGGAAACGTCCCTCCCCTCTCTGTTGCCTGGGAAATTCCTTCTTACTCTTACCCACTTCAAGCATCTCTTTGGAAGCACCTCTTTGCCTACTATTTATGACATATTCTGCTTTTTCTCGTGATATGTTGGCATTATTTGTTTATGTTCCTTTTTGAATTTCCAGTACTTGGTATAAAGTAGACATTCTCTGAATGTAATTATGTGAATTAAGGCATGCTTCCAACTCCACAAAAATGATTTAGGATTTGCCATTCTGAAGGAGAAAAAAATCAAAAATTAATTTGTTGAACTTCTAAATTTCAGGAGGTACCTAGAAAATTCCTCACCCAAATTCTTCCTCTGTAGAAGACCTCACCGATCTTAAACCCACCTATAATTCTCTGCTGCTTCAGAGCCAGCCAGGACAAGGGTTCTCATCACACAGCGTGCCTCTGTTGTACTACCTTGATTTTAACCCACTTTGATTCTTACCCATTATCATCTTTAAGATAGTAGGTACAGTGAGGGGCCCCAAAAGCATGTTCCATAGGAAGTACGTCATTAGACTGAAGTTTTGGGCCAACAATCCGATGATTTTTTTAAAAGCTATAATGGAAGATGAATGTGAAGTGGAGTCTCTGAGACCTTCATTAATGCTGGCAGCCAAGGATAGCATCCGCAACCCACATGCTTACTATTACTTGGAGCTCAGCTGTTGGTTCCCTTTGGTATGCTCCCAAGCAGCAGCCAGTTAATTGTTCAGTCAAACTCATTTATAGATGGAGGTTTTCATTTTTTTCTTTTTATCGCTTATTTTCCTTCCTTTTCCTTCTCTGTCAAGCCATTTTTAGGAAGCTTTCTTAATTTTGAGAAGGAAAGATCCCACCACCCAAGAATAAAACTAATTATAATGACAAATTGACCAAAATGAGAAAAATGACAAATAATCTGTGGGCTGAAAGTTTTTCAAGAGCCAAGAATAAATAAAATGTCTCTTAAAGTGCCTGGTGGAGGAGGCTGATAAAAGAAACTCAATTATCTATTGAGGTTTTTTTTAAGTCTGTGATATCTGACTTTCAAAGGGTAAATGGCAAAATTTTTAAGGATATAAATTAATAATAGAAAATTATGAGCTTTTGTGAATTTGCAGGTTGAGGGAAAATACATTTATAGTAAAATAGCTAATGAATCTGTAGGCTTGCTTTTAAAATGAGCATGTCTTAACCTCCCCTCTCCTTTATGCTGAATTGCTATTTAACATAAAGGAATTTATTTTTTAAAATAATGTCTATTCAACAACTTTATGTTTATGTTATGTTAAAGTTATCAGACAGCTGGGCACCTGACCACCTATTTACTGTTATTAGAACTTTTAACTGGTTTAAAATAAACAGGTACCATACTCTGTTTCCCTGCAATTTATCTCATTCCCACAAGACAATTAAAAAATCAAAATTAGCGGAGAGTAAATGTTTAGAATCCCTAGTGTTTGAAGGGAAATGAAGAAAGGGACAGAGATGTAGACAGTGCCAACCAGGCATATACAGAGGGTTCCATCACTCTTTGGAATTATTTGGCTTTACCTGGAGACTGGCTATCCATTATTTAAAGTCCAGAAAGCACCCTGGATGCTTTCTCGTGGGACTTTTCTAGAAGATATACAACTCTGGAAGATAAAAGACTGCATTAATTATGGGAGCTTGTGCAATGAATTCTATTGTAATTCTCCATCAAAAAACATGTTAGGATTTGCTATTCTGCAAAATGTGCTGGTTGACTCCATAGCAGCAGAGAGATATACATGGATTTAAGATTGGTGAGGCCTTACCCAGAAGCAGAAATTGGGTGGGAAGTTTCCTAGGCACCTCCTGGAATTTGGAACATCAATGAATTGATTTTTTTAAAATTACTCAAGAAGCATCAAAGTCATCTTTTCTCTGTGTAAAATAGTGAGTTCGTGGAATGCATCTGTAGTTATTAACTGCCTGCAGTATACCACCAGTTAATATATGACTCTTGAACAAGGTGCAAGAAGAGATCCTCTGCCAGGTGAAGAGGAAGCTGCCAACAGGTGAGAAGGGAGTAGCATAACAATAATGAATTGGTCCTCATGTTTGCAGCTGTGGTTTTAGTGTCAATGTCTGCACATCATGTCCCACCATTTTCATAATCCTTTTGGGTAGGAGAATGTTCTTATCTCCATTTTACAGTTGAAGCAGCCGAGGCCAAGAGAGGCTAAGTAACTTACCAAAACCATATGGCTAGTGGGTAGCAGAACCAAGTTCTGAAGACCGAAGTTCTGGTCCAGTGGGCCTGCTCTTGACCACAAGGCCAAGTTGTCTTAGTCCTTTCAGGCTGCTACAGCAAACTATATCAGACTGTGTACTCTGTTATCCACAGAAATTTATTACTCACCATTCTGAAGACTGGGAAATCCAAAATCCAGGAGCTGGCAAATTGCATGTCTGCTGAAGGCTGCTCTCTGCTCTGTAGATGAGTAGATGACAGGATCTTCTTTTTGCATCATCACATGACAGAAGTAGTTGACAACCTTCCCCTAGCCTCTTCTATGACAGCACTAATCCCACCCTCATCACCTTCCAGAGGCCCCAACCTCTTAATACTGTTGCATTCAGGATTAGGTTTTGACATATGAACTTGGAAAGGACACAAACATTCAGACCACAGCAGACCTTGAAACTAATGGCCTAAAATGTGCTCATAGAGACCTATAAAAAAAACATTTTGGGTATGTATGAATAGACTGCCTCACAAGAGAGTCAAAAAGGACTCCTCCGACAAGATGACATTTCAGGAGGGGCAAGGTGGTCAGTCAAACAGCAGAAAATTAAGTCAGCAATAGAAAATAACATAAAAAATTCTACTCTTACCATTTTGGAAAATGATTTAATATGAATGTTTTATGCCAGATTTTTTATGCATAAAGCCATAGTGATCTATTGAGATTTATTAAAATATGTGCACATATATATGCATGAATTTCATTATGTAGATGTGTAAATTAATGTATCAGGTGAGAGATTATGTTGTAGAACATAAACTAGAAACCATGTTATGATTAAATTTTAAAGAACCATGTAATTTTGGATACTGTGGCAGTTGTTTTTAATAGTTACAAATCAGCTGAATGGGAGCACATAAACCCTCTGGAGCTGTATGAGGTCAGCCTTTCTCTCCAGAGGCAGAGCCAGGCGACGCTGCCTGCCCCGGGCAATGGTCCAGCTAGCCAATCAATCCAAATCTCATTCAGAGATGAAGAGTGACTCATTTCATTTACTCAGTCATTCATTTTCATGGACTCATTGACTCTTTTATTCCACAAATATTTTCTGAGTGCGTCCCAAGCCCTGTAGGTTGGTCCTTAGGTCCGTTGGCCAAGGAGCATATTACTCGGGGCAAAAGAGGCAACAGCTGAGTCTTGCTGTACAAGCTGGTGGGGTGAAGTCTAAGGCTATCCTTTAGAGGAGAAAGGTGTTAGACATCAGTCCAGCCCTACAATGTCCAAAGGGACATTGGTGTAGGCCACTGCTGTTGTCAAAGGGGTGAACCTTTTGACACCCCATTGAGAGTTCCTAATGTTGACACATTATAGTTTTGAGTAGTCCACAGAATTGAAAACGTGAAGTTCAGGCATTGGTTGGAGATTTATTGATGACAGGGGCTAGGACTTTAAGGATGGGGGCTAGAAATGATTCAGCGGATTGCTCCAGTTTCATCCAGGATGACAGTGGGGTTCAGGAAAGGCTCCCATTTTGATGAGAGTTTTGGATTGCATAAACTCATCCACAAGAGCACAGCATTCACCATGGAGCATGGCAATGTGAACAGGAAGTCCATGAGCACTGGGGCACCAGAGCTTCTCATAGGAGGACTCAATCAGTACTGGGTTTGCAGCAACACACTTGGTGCAGCTGATGTTTCTAGTACCTCGTGCCCAGGCCCTCTCTATTCTGGTCACTGTATGTACACTTTCTGATTCTCACAGCACCCCAGCACAGTTGATGTCATTACCCCATTTTATAGATGAAGAGGCTGAGACTAAGCCAGTAAATGACAGTGCCAGGCTTCAAACTCAGAACATCTGAACCCAAAGTGTAGTTTTTCTACTTTACTATGCTGTTTCCCTTGAGACAATCCAAGCTCCAACCACTGTGCAGAAAGATTGGTTCAGGAACTTATCAGAAACAGCCTTAAGTTCCAAGGGTTTCTAGCCTGAGTCTGAGCAGCACTAGAAAAGGCGGAGACTAACATGGAGCTAAACGCTGTGGAAAATGTAACAGAAGTGAATGATTGTCCTAGTTAATATTAACTAAATGCTGGATTCCACGGAGCACATAGTGACATAGGAAAAAGAGTTACATTCTCTGCCATGTAGGATCTTCCAATCAAAGGAGCACGCTTCTTGTTTGAACTGTGAGAAAGAAAATTGCTAAGTTCATGCAAGTTATTTTTTTACAAAGAGAGAGGTGATCGATTTTATTTAGTTTTTCATGTGGCCTTCGTTCCTCAGACACTTCGTTGTGTACATGGTGCTAGGGTTTGAACCCGCATCCCTGCGCATGCAAGGCAAGCGCCAAAACTGCTGAGGCACCACTCCAGCCCCTCAAGTTATCTTTATGAGTGCCAAATTCCTAGAAGTTAATTGAACCCATCTCAGAATGAAGCACTTTATGTTAGTGCAGGTGTCGGCTGAGTAAATGAATGAAGCCATGCTTGCTTGTTCTTATAGATAAGCTCTCTTGCTACAGGGAAACCAAAAGAAAACATATTTTCCCTTACCCTTTAAAGTGGTCTACTTTGTTTTGTGGGAGGTAGCAATTTATAGACCTAGCTACACATTATTTTCCAAAACTCAAGTATTTTGGAAGAGCAGATGGAGTACCATACTGTATACACTAGTCATATATTTTGAAATGTATTTCTTTTTGAGCAATTTGGTGTTACTTTATTTAGCAAAAAGCCACTGAAAATTTAAAAAGCAACAATCCGAAGAATACAGTGGCTGAGATGCTGGTGGGACAAAAACCTCAGACACAAGGCTAGTGCCTTTTAAATTCTGCTCTGCCCACCCTAGCCCCGGGGCCTAGGGCCTCCCACTCTCTGGATGATCCACTTTGTTGTAAGGAGACAGTGTAAGGGGATTGAGGCTGGTTATATATTTTTTATATATAAATCTTCTGGGTGATCCTGATTTACACCCAGGTTTGAAAACTAATCTATACCTACATCTGAGTGCTACTCTTAGTGCCTCACTTTCTTGAGACTCATGTTTTCTTCTATAAAATAATTAGAGAAAAAGAGAAAAGGAAACTCCATTCCTTCTACATTTTATACAAGTTGTGGGGGAGCAGTCGGTGTTGAGGGACTCCAACAGTGCAAGGAAATTTGACTTATGTATCTCACTTCATCTTCACAAAAAGTCTACAGTGCTTAAGGAGTGAAGTGACACTCAGATAAGGAGTTGTGGGTACGTCCCAGTTCAGAGCTGGTTATCATGGCAAGTCCATGCAAGACCCTCCTTTCATTTTGTCATTGTTCCCCACGCCCGTTTCCCATCTTCCATAGGCAACCACCAATTATGCTAGAACTGAAGCGGGCATGTGTATGTGCACACGCAGGCGCGTGTGTTTGTGTGTTTTAATTTACATAAATGATAAATCTCTATAATATAAATAGACCATAAAAAAGTACGAATGTTTTTTATTTTTTTTCGGTCAACATTGTTTTCAGATGTTTCCATGTTGCTGTGTAACCTTTCAATGCTGCTCCAGTATTCAATTTTCTGCATTCACACTTTTATTTATAACATGACCAGTTGATAGATACCAATGACAGATACCTCCAGTTCCCTGCTGCCACAAAGAATTCTGCAATGAGCATCCTCATTTGTGACCCATGGGGACCTGTGTAGAATAATTTCTGGGATGCGTACCCAGGAGGTGGATCTTGAGGTCATAGGAACTATGCATATTTAATTTCGGAGTGATTTCCTGAATGGAAACAGTGCATGAGGGTTCCCATGTCCGACATCCCCACCAATATCCCGTGAGAACAACCTTTAAGTTTTGGTCATTTTGATATCTGAGCGAGGCATTTCGTTGTTGTTTTAGGTTTTGTGCCATGGATTACTAGTGAGTGTGAGCACTTTTCACGTGCTTCCTACCCATTTGGAGTTTTCCCTTCTGCAAATGGCTTTTCTATGCCCTTTATCTTCTTTTCTAATTTTTTATATTCTTAAGTATTAACCCTTACCAGTTTCAGATGCTGCAATATTTAACTGTTTGTAATTTGATAACAATAATAGTCTTTTTTCAAATATATATCCTTAAGCAAAGTAAATCCAATAGTTTTCTAATATTATCTTTCATGATTCTAGGATCTCTTTTTTGAAACAATTTCCCACCCAAAGTAAGAATTTTGATTCTCGTTTTTGTGAATGAGGAAATTATTCCTTATCTAGTATTATTGCCTAAGGTTACACCGTTGCAGCATGATTTGCAACTTTTAGTAATTAGCTGTTAATAAATTAAATCATAATATCCTCTACATTTTTATAACAATCAAATATTATTTTCAGACAAAAAAATTCTCTGGATTTTGCTCTGAGATCTCTTAAAAACTTCAGCATGTACGTTCTGTCAGTCTGTTTTCACTGAATTTTCCTTTCTACCCTTAAATTCTTTCAAAGTCTCTCAAATTGCGTTGCAACCAGGCTAGTCGAAATTATAGGTTTGGCCTTCGTTAAGCTAATTACTACTTGTATCCAAATGGAGCCATTTCACTCAAATAACACTGTAAATGAGTCCTTTTTCTGTGATGTCTCTGACTTGTCTAGGAAAGTTACGAGGCTGATTCAGAATTGTGTCTCTCCTTGAGTAGTGATGTCAAGCTGTGTTTCTCTAAGGAGCTCTGGGCGGTGGCTCCAGTGCTTGCAGGGAGTCTAAGAGGAATTGGGGAATAAAATGAGAATGCAGAGGAGGCTGGACACAGGACCCCTCTTCCAATTTAACCCACACAAATGTTGCGTTTCTCGTTTTTCTATATAAAAAATGTAAGGTCTGTTTGAAAAATGATTCTACTGCAAAGCCTGGGGTGGAGGATGAGAAGCACCGTCTTAGAGAGCTAGACAACTTAATATAAATTGATGTAGTTCCATCTCTCTGCTTATGTCACATTTATATAGTGTGCATCACCTTGTGAAAAGGCACTTTCACGTTATTTGAATTTATAAAACCTAGTAAGGTAGGCATATTTTAGCAGCTGTGGCAAAATTTCCTCTCAAGTAAAAAGCTCTGTGTAGCAGAATTCCTTCCAGCAGGCAGCTGGAGGGCTGGATGTTAGGAACATGGTAGAGATTCTCCCCAGCTTGGGTAGAAGACGGAGCCAGGTGATCTCTAATCTCCCTGACTATGCAAAGAGTTGTGAAAATCTCAAAATTATTGGACATGGAAATTAATAGTGAAAATCTAAACTAAACCTGTCATCTGATGTGGGTGGGGAGGGAAGATTCCATGCACTCATTGAACATCTGGTCTTGTGAAGTCATCAGGCCAGCTGCCTCATTTCATTGAATTCTTAGGGCTGCACTGGGAGAGAGTGATGACTGTAACCATTTTAAAGGTGACCAAAGAAAACCTTGTGAAAGCAAAGAGGGAAAGCCTAGATATACTCCCCAAGCTCTCCAGCCCCCAAACCAGTGCTCTTTCTACCGCACAATGGCAGTTCCACGTAAACAACACATAATTAGCCTCCCAAGAACTTTAGTGAAGCAGTTGCTGCTTTCAGAGGAAGTTCTTTATAAGTAGCTCTGGCTCACAATGAGCATCATGTTGATATCTCAGTCCTTCCCAGCCTTCCAGTACCTTCTGCTTGGGGGTCGAACCATATCACCTGTCACTCACAGCTGAATTCATCCTCCTTCTAGATGAGGTCACTTGTCATGACTCAGCCAGTAGCATCTTTCCCACTTTGATATCTGGGGTTGCCAGCACAAATCCATGCTAGTTTTAGTTTGCCTCAGATAGGAAGATTGGAAGACAGCAGTGCAGCCTCCTGGTTTTCCCAGTTCCTGTCTCTTGTTGGTTTTCTCTCTTCATTCATGAATTCTTCTTGTACTTCAAGCTGAGGAAGTTTGTGAGACTACAAAAGCTTTTCCTCCCTTGACCTGGGTGCATCTTTGGGACCCAAAACAGTGGCTCCTTGTGTTCTCATCTTTGGTTATCTTGGTTTTCACTCTTCTACCTCAAATCCCTCAAGGTATGAAATCACTCCTTCCCCTTCCTGCCTTAAGCAAATGAATAAACATATTGGATTACATGGCTGAAGAGTTTTATTTCAAATATTGCATATATTATGAGTAGTATCCTGAGCAAAACAGAACGGTTACCAAAAATAGATGCATTTAAATTTACCTTTTTATTACTAGAGCTGTCTTTTTTTATGAAAATGCTTTGTTAAGTGAAAGCTGCCAGAATTTCATAACTTGAACTGAGGATATCTTGAATTTTATACTAAAAGCCTGTTTACTCAAATATTTCTGATCATTCTAAGTCAGTGGAGAGCAAAAAATGTACATTTCATGTAGCACCTTTCAATTTATGGAGGGTTTTCATACACCTATTTACCTATTTACCTATTTTGCCATAATGACTCTGTGGTACCAGTTGCATCATCCCTATTTCAGGTAAGCAAATTTAGATGCAGAAAGCCTTGACCTCTACAATCGAGCATTGGTTTTGAAAAATAAATGTGAGAGAGTTTAGCAGAGTCACCTAGGCCTAAGATATGCAAGCAATTCGTTTCTTTGCCACAAACACTAGGTTGATGAAGAAATAAAGAAATCATAGTGTTCTTTGGGACATATGATCTGCATGAAAAACTGAGCTAAGACTGAATTGTTATTCATCCAACCCACACTCAGGTCAAGGTCACAAGGGCAGATTCATTAAATTAAGCAGGACTGTATATTCCCCAGTGAAGTGTCAGGCCCTTTGTTGGGGACTGGGTTCTTTTGTTTTGTTTTCTCTCTTTATCTTTTCTTTTCAGGGCAGCTTCTTGTATTTAGCTGCACTTGGCCAATTTCAAACACCCAGAAACTCTGGAGGTGGAAAACCACAAGTGTACATGCTCGTGAAATATGATACAATTCTGGAATTTTTTTTTAGAATTTCATGTCAATAATTCTTATTTTAAATGGGACATGAAGTTTTAAAATTCCAAACAAATCTTTTAGTTGACAAGTTATATATAGAAAGGCCATCAAGTTATATCCTGTGCCACTGCTGTATGATTGGGGGAGAGTCCCGATGCAGTCCCGTGATTTGTTATCAACATCAGATGGTAGATTAGCAAACATCTGGGTTACCCAGAAACCATAGCATACAGCCCCATTTTAACTCAGTGATAGGTTTTTCAAAAACTTTTCCATATGACCCTACTCTTTGCCTGATCTACAAGCTTCTTCAAGACTTCCTTCAAAGGTGGGGATAGTAAAACACATGTTCCAGCATTGTTATTACTTACAGCCTTCTAAATAATCTTACTTGTCCCAATTCGTTATGTCAGGCAGGATTCTGTCCCAAGGACACTAATGATGGTATGCACACACTTGATCTTTCACTTTACCCTTTGCTTGAATTAGTCAAACTTTTTTCATAGAACTCAACTAACTTCTCTTATCACAAAAATATAAACATTCTGCAATTTTTAAATTTATTTTTTGACTCTTTTTCCATAAGCTATGCACAGGTTCCCCTTAAATAAACTTTTTGACACATTCATTCTGTTCTCCCAAAAAGGTATCTTTTTGATGCTGCTCCCCCCTATTGCAATAAGTAGTCTATTCAGATCAAGAGTCCCCAGACAACTACAAAGGTATATTATATTGAGTACTTGCTATGTACTAGTGTCCCGTGAAGAATCCAGTCTGATGAAGAAGGCAAATGTGTATCTATAAGTTATACGCAGTATAATTAACGTAGAGGCGGATCTAAAATTTCATAATACACATGCCATGCTGTCCTTTATCTGATGGGTCAAT